>JAHVYB010000204.1:0-63986 GCA_020623695.1 Calonectria henricotiae
TATGTGTTTTTTTTGGGGACTTTTGGTTATTTTCTGATAATCGTGTAAAAGAAATGTGTTGTTTTTTTCTTTTGATAGTGTGTGTAGTGAAAATTCATTATTGAACAGCTTGTGCCCCCCTTCTTGCCCCCTCTTTGTTTGATTGTAAATTTCACTCCGCCCTATTCACCCCTCTGTCACCACCACCCCCACCCCCCCCCCAAAAAAAAAACCCCCCCCCCCCCCCCCCCCCCCCCCCGATAGCTGATTGTATCACACATCGTCCATTAATTAAACAATGTGGGATGTGATAATTAATGCGGTGCATTAGAGCTGAAGTGATAGGCGGCCGATCGGCAAGCCCCGCTAACACAGCCTCAAAAAAACCTCGAGCATGACGTGACGGCCACGAGGGGTATGACCTGGAATTACTGGTGATACGGGCGCCATATTATTACCATTTGTGATGGTGAGCCATTGGGGAACGTCAATCGTGAAGTCTGGTTCTAGGGTAAGGAACGGGCGCTTAGATGAGAGTCTAGATGTGGTGCATTGGCCGCAGCTTTAGATTGGCTAGCGGAGGTGGCGATGGGCGGAGTGCAGCGGCAGCGGCCGACTGGGTCCTCGCTCCCAAAAAAAGCCAATTTTCGGCTGCCATTCCGTTCATGACGTGCAGCGAAATATGTGTGCTCAATTTCAATGCAAGTAAAGACAAGGATAGGAAGGATAGGTGGCACAAGTCGCAGGTTGTGACGGCAATGGGCAGCCCAATCAGGAGATGACAAACAAATGGCATATCCAACAAACAACATTAGTCGCGCGTGAAATTACTGGGCTAAATTTTTGTTTTTTTGTTTTGATTATTGTTTTCCTGAACCAATTTTCATCTGCATATACACGGAGGTCACCTGCGTAAGAACCTGCAGGAGGTCCGGCTGGCGGCCGCTTGCTTGAATGCAGCGCTTGGATGCAGCATCGCATCTCTCGCGTATCCCAACTGCAATAGGCAGTCTTGGAGAGTCTTGCTTCACTTGTGGCATTTATTGTACGAGAGACCCACTGCACTACTGTATGTTGCTTTTCCAGGGAGGAGCCTAAGAGGTATGACGGGATGGCTTGCGATGCGACGGAGATGTTGAGACATTCCAATCGGGAGGCGCTTTTAAGACACCTGTAGGAGCAAGGGACGAGACCTAAGTCTTGGGGCCTGGGCTTAGGGTGGGAAGCTGAGACGGATGGTCCATTTGTTGTCAAACATGTTCTGGGACCTCAAGTCGAGGGAGGGAGAGGGGTAGTAGGACAGAGAGTGGAACGAGTTGTTAACTTGATTATCAGGAGAGTGTTGGTGTCGACAGAAAGCAGCCAAAGTCGTCGTTTGGCCCACAAATTTTTCTTTCTTTCTTCTTTCCAGGATGGTAATGAGCTCTGCCCTTCGCATCCGAAATCCGGATGTCGATGACACCAAGCATTCAATGACATGGGCTCTCCCTGCATATGGTACGTGAGAGCCGCGACGAATGCATCAGTCATCCTGTGTGACTGACTTTGAAACGCTGTGGCCCCGAGGCTTAAAACATACAGAAACATGCGTAGGTACGTAACGCGGTAGCATTGGGAAGCAGGAAGGTTGTACGTATAGTTTGGCCATGCAACGTCGGGTTACAACTCCGAGGAGCAAATGAGAAAATTACAATGGCGGTGGAGGGACGAGGTGGATGAAGTTGATGCTGGGACAATGACGATCGACAGGGCGCCCCGCCTCAAGCACTTGGGCTGAGATGTCTTGATCACGACGATATTTAGTGGTAGTCATCCAGCATAGATGATGCTGCAACATGTCACCTCGTCGCTAGGCTAGCTAACAAGTTGACTTGACTGGGGACGACGATGGGCCGGTCAGAGCAGTGCGCATCGCATGGCCGCACGACCAAACGAGAACAGACGACGGGCCGCAGACTTTACGGGGTATGTACATATGTACGTATCGCCCCAATGGTGGCAGGGACTAGGTGGACAGGGGCTGTCAGTGGACAAGTGCAAGGGGAGGCCGCCTGGCGTGTTTCAAAGGAGAGTCGGCTTTGTGGGGCACTCGGCTGGACCCTTGCCTAGAAGGGCAGCACCCCGTTGGTTGGTGGATTCTGGAACAGCGTCGTGGGCTGGAGGACAAATCCGTGGACAACGTCCACCATGAAGGTATCACTCGCCAGACAGAGAGAGCCCTTCATCTCACCGAGCTGCCAATTTTCGGACCGGACCAAGTTGAGGCACACGCCAGGCGACGGCCCGGTTCATCATAGTCGCTGGGAGCATGGAAATGGGGCCTGCCATCTCGTCCCTCTCTTATTCAATCTCGCTTGGCCAGTGAGTCGCTGGACATCAACAAGCTTCATTGAGCTCTGACTGACTGGTGGAGTGTTTGGGCCATCTCGCGTACGTGGAAAGCATGGAATCCCTTTTCTCTTCATCCCAAACCCGCTGCATGGAAACAAGCTCTTGGGCATGTCTTCCCGTCGCCACCGGTTGTATCAGGTAGACAGAACGGTATTGCAGCCGACGGGACGGACGTTACGTGGACAAGCCAAGCCATAATCATAATGCACAGCGACTGAGCTGTCTGAGGCGGAGAAGCGCGTTCGATTTCCCAATTTCCCAATTTCCCATCCCTCCAGCGAGCGCCATAGTCCAGTCGCACTCGCTCACGGGGCATGCCATTGCGCGCCAGCGGGATGCGCCGCTCCAAGTCCGCGCCTGGGACCGCGCGTTGCTAAGAAGAGCAGATGGGGGCGCCGACAACGAAGTTCATGTGTTGGGCACTGAGCACTGGGCACATGGGCTCTTTTCTTTCTCTTTCTTTCGCTCCCAAGACCACTTTAGGCCCAAGCATTACTCGTGCCTTCGTGCTATGGTAGACTATAGTAAGCTTCGTACCTGGAATGTATTGGGGGTATGAAAGCGAGCGCAACGCCAACTGGGGCTTGGATTTGATTCTGGTTAATCCTTATTACGGGCTCCAGAAAGAATAAGATATGATATAAGGGCACCAGGTAGTATTTCAAACGGCTGTAGTAAACAAGCGGGTGGTGAGTGCATAAGAGTTGGATTCATGGTCAACACATAGTTGAGCCCATCTATATTAACTTGACCAGGACCTGTGGTCGTCGGTCATGCATGGGTGCGCATCCCCTCAGCAATCCCTCGGCTCCGTTAGGTACGAAGTCCAGCGCAATAGTTCCCCTGAAGGTTCCCACGATGGGCAGGCCAAGCTTGATGCCAGAGCATCTTTGGAGGTGCGCCTGGGCAGATGGTACTGAAAATCGAAACCACCAATCGGTTGGTTGCATGGGCCGCTACCACCCTGGCGTCACGGAACATTTGTCTAGCCGTGTGATTGGCCAATGGGCGGGCCCGGCCCCTGAGAACCTGATGCATGGTGGTGAGAGGGGGCCTGGTTCGTGGTGATGGTGGTGGGAGTGATGGTGTTAGTGGCTGTGTGGTGGTGTAAGGGCGGCAACGGCATTGGACACTTGGTGTGATGAGCAGCCAGCCTTCTTTTTCGTCTTCGGGCTGGGAGGCGCTTAAGTCTTCCCCCACGTCTTCAAGACGGCAAAAGTAAAGTTGAAAGGGAGGCGAAGAAGTCAGTTTCCCTTACGAATAGATCCACACATGAGCCGACCGATGATGAGAAGAGAGGCTGACGGGGAGATCGACGCCCGTATCTGCCTGCTCCTGGCTCGTATACACTACGTACATGGACAGCGACTGAGCAACTGACTAGCCGATTGCCCAAAGCACAGACGACAGACGAGGGGGCCTGGGAAGTGAGCTCTACTGCTACACGTCGACGGCCGAAAAGTGTACTGACTGATACATGCTAAATGTAACTTTTTTTTCGTCCCCTGTCTGGGCGGAGCGATACGGCGTGCCTACTGGTCCATCCCTCCCTTGTGTGCTCATTCCCGGCCTTGTCTCGCTCCATGCTTTTATGGACAAGGGCCACGGGAAGTGCATGGCGATAGAGTGCGCTACTGGTTGACATGGGGGATGCACTACGTACCTTACTTTGCCCTTCTTGGTACCTCGACATGGGCTATGCTCCGCTGAAGGCGTAGACATGGCCTGTCGCTTGTCTCGCCTCTGCCACTTTCTCCGGTGTCTTTGGTCTTGATCACTCTCCTCCCACCTCTTCCTCTCCCCTTCACGCTCCTTCACGTCACTGTCATTCCAGACCTCGCAAACCCGTCTGGCACGAAAGCGAGAGTGACGTTTGCTGCCAATACGCACTCAAAAACCCCCTCCTTTAGCATCGCGATTCCACTCACCACGCTCCATTCCTCTCGCATCGTCTGCCAGGGGCACACGCCAACCCGATACATACTCTCAACCAACGTCCCAACTCTACAGCTATTTCGAGCTTCACGCCCCCCCTTTTTCGACTTCGATCGTCTCCTGCCTTTCTTTTTCTGCCGTGTTCGCGCACTCGCCTTGCCGAGTTCTCGAGGACCGTCCGAATCCTATTTCAAGTTCCACAGCGAACCTTGCTATCTTGAGCGCTAGCTGCCCTGCTGCACTTGGTCAGCCTTCTAACTCTCACCTCGACAGCTTTGTTCCCGATCGGCTGTATCGTCCATTCTTTGTTATTGTTTAGCGCCTGGAAGCTTCTTGTTCTCTTTTGCTTTGTGTGTTTGTACAACTTGCCGTCACTCAGACGTGCATTTGTCCTCGATTTACACAAGCTGAACCCCACCAATCGCCCCGAAGTATCGCGACGACAAACCCTAAAACGAAATCTTTCCCCGCCATGCGATCATAGTCCGTCGAATACTAGTCTCGAGATCCCTTTCGGTTACTTCGGGAAACCACCGCCATGGGTGTTCCCAAGCCTAAGACGTCACTTGACGGTTCTTGTTCTGTGGTTCATGACAACACACTCTACTCGTACTCTCCGAATGGATTTCAATCACTCGGCTTGAGCGCTGGCTCAAAATGGAAGGAGTTATCGATGGGAGAAAGCGTATCGGGAGCTGTCTGTGTGAATGTTGATGGTAGCGACCCTGCCCTGTGGGTTGTTGGTGGAACTGGTGGTTCTTCTGACTACACGGGTCTGCAAAAGTATAGCTTCTCCAGTGGCAAGTGGACTACCATAACACCATCGCAATGGATCACCCAAAACCTCCAATACCACGCCTCCATCTACATTCCAGCCAACAACATGATTCTTGTCTACGCTGGTAGCTACACTGGGACTGCGGCTGCCAGTGCCAACACCTGGCTTATTGGGGCATCTGAACCCTATAATGTTTTGGCTCAGCCTCCCAGCTCTCATGCTGGGACCAAGCCTATCCTACTTCGATGGTCCGAAGCTGATATTTGCTTGGTTGGTGGCGACACCTCCAGCCAGGCCGTGTCTCTATTCAACCCCACGACTGGTTGGAGGGAATCCAGTGCTACACTCGGGGAGCCTCTCAACAAGGATTCATCTTCCATGCAGGCTGTTATCGTCCCTGGAGATGACAATTCCAAGAGCCTGTACACATTTGATCTCTCGACCTCGCCCAACTCGGTCCGCCGATTTGTTCTCCAAGATGCCTCTGGTGCACCCGTGGCAAATTCGCCAGCCATTATCAAGCGTGATCTTTCTCTCAGCGATTGGCCCGAGTATAACTCGACAAACGCCCCCGACACTATTCGATCAAACTTTGCCATCGCCCAGAGCTTGGACGGCACAGTTGTTTTCTCTGGCGGTAATAGCGACTCTCCCATTGACATGTTTGATGTCAATAAAAACTCATGGATGGATTCCTCAGAAGTATTTGCCGTGCAAAAGCAACTGGCCGAGTCCGAGAGTAGCTCCACCAAGACAAAGACCTCGGGCACTTCGACTATCGCAACCTCGACTATGACTGGCACTTCAACAGGGTCTTTGTCGCTTTCTAACACTAGTGCTACCGCCACCTCGACAGATGACGCGGCCGTGGCTGGCAGCAGTTCTTCTGGTCTTAGCTCCAATACTGTTTTGGGTATTACTCTTGGTTCGATTATTGGATTCCTTGTACTTCTTCTTGCACTGCTGCTGCTCATCAAGAAGAGAAAGAGAGCCAACCAGCCTGATCAAGAGAGCGTCCACAGCAGGGCTCTCTCTGGAGATGAAAAGACTCCTATCGTCTTCAACGATGCTCCAAATCCCATCTCTTCGCCCGGCCACCTCCGTGGACATAACTCCCAGTTTTCTCAAGAATCGTTCTCTTCCATGGCCATTCTCATGGGCCATGCTGGAAAGTCAAAGGCAACTAACAACGATGCGAGCCGAGGAGCCCCCGACTCTGATCACATGCAACTCAAGTCTACCATCAGCAAGCCCATATTGCAAGAGATGGAACACCCAGTTCTCCAGAACCAGGAAGCACGTGGCGTTGCGTTTGACTCCAAGGTTGCTGAGCCCCGACCTCGACAAAGGCCGACAGAGGCTGATGACGGTATGCGGAGGAGCTCAGGTTGGAACCGATACTGGTCTGGCGGTAGTGCTCTACAAATCCTCGGCTTCGGTGGCCCTAAGAGGATGACGGTTACCGATGATGACCGGAGCTCTCACTACTCTGAGGCTACACAGCAACCGCGTAATCCTAGGGTAACACAGGACTCTGCGACAGTCCCTCCACTGAACTTTGATTTCCGCCCTGAGATGAATCGAGTCAATTCGGGCAGCCCCGTGGTGGAGCAGTACAACCACCCCTTCAAAGAAGGGGTGGTGGCCAAGATTGAACGTCCTATCTCAAAGGTTTCATCTTCTGGTTATTCAAGTGGTGTCCCCGAGAGTGTCAACGACGTTTGGGATTCTTCGCAAACTGGAAGGCCTTGGGGAGCCGACCGGGCACCTAGCAGTGTATACGACACAAGCACCTACTTTGGAACACCCCTCTCTCCTAGTACGATTCCCTCTCGCAACCCGCCGTCGGGCGTGAGCACGCAGCCTCAACTCGCCATGGCATCGACATCGTCGGATATGAGCTGGTTGAATCTTGGCGACAAGGGTGAAAGGCGACTGTAGAGCAATCGCAGCTTCAACGAATAGTTGCGATGCCTAATTGATGCCTTCGTACATATTTCTGGAGAGCTCCCGATACACGCACAATGTTCTTGGAGTCATTATCGGCCTGAACCCGAGACTTGCTGGAACTGCTGATCGACCTATTTTTCAAACATGGTTGAGCCGGATGCCGCTTGACCTTTACCAACTCACTCACTCTGTTTTTCTGCGTCTACAGCACACGCTTGAAGTGCAGACTTCAATATCTCCCTCTATGGATCCGATTCCCCAATGTGGGAGAAAAGCTTTCGGTTTTTTTTCTTCTTGACCTATGCATGGCTCGGCGTCGACGCCTCACAGTCCCGCCTTAATTTTGTCTCATATCCGGTTCGCCTTTTTCTACGTTTCTTTTTCTTATTTGTACATTCTAGACTTGTGACCCGGGACTGGTCATTTTTTTCTGATGGATTGTTGTGTTCTTATGATACCACCATCTCCTGTTGCATGTAATCGGCTTGGAAAGCATTGCGGAGGAGCAAGACAGGGGAGTTGCGTTTTAAAAAAATCCACAAATATACTGCTGTTGATGGAGGAGGCAGGACAAGGGACGCCTGGCCAAGCCGGTTTTTTTTTTTGCAGTACCGCTGTACTTGGTGGGGAGGAGTAGCTGAGCTGAAGCAGGGGCTGCGGAGTCAGACCTGTATAAAAACAACGTCAAAATCATGTGGCACTGAATCCTTGATGTGATATGTTTCTGACTTTGGATGAGTACCGAGCCCACAAATGCGCTGACGTGAGGCATTAAGCATCTAGGAAAAGGAAACAGGCAGGCTGTTAGTCCTTGAATTCCACTGCGTAGCTGCATCCCGTGCTCCTGGCACCATGTCGCATCTGTTATGATATGCAGGGCCGGCCACTACAATGATCAAGGTTTGTCCAACCGACGGGCCGAACCTTTGGCCAAGCGGTGCCATTTGGGAGCTGGAGCATTTTACCGGATTGGGGTCGCTCGGTCTGTAATAGGGATTGGGGCGTCTGAGCCCGGGCACAGGACTTACGTATCGGAAACAAGCCTCTGCTCTTGGCTTTTTTTTCTCATTTAATACATGTCACTTTCTTCTCCGTATTTATTTTCCCTCCCTAGCGTGACGTTATGTGCCATCCCACATAATCATTCGACCAACCAAGCACGATTATAGGGGGGGGGGGGGCAATTCTGCTGGCAAGACCTCGAGTCTGAGGATTTGGTTCCCTTGGGAATACGCCGGCAATGACGGGTTGATCACCAGTTAGGATGGCGCTGGTTGGACGCAATGTACTGGATTCTTGGTCCTGTTTCGCACTGGCGTGCAGCTGCAGGATTGGCGTCTCCTAGAGAGTGCCCGAAGTCCATTGTACTTGTCCACATATGAGTTAGTGGCTGCGCATACTGCAATGTGAGGGTGGATGGGTTGTGGTCCAAGTTAAGGATGCTTATAATAACTAAGTCTCGGGATGGGTAGTTTATATATATTGGCACCAAATAAAATATTTGTGGATTTCGGCTGTGTTGGTTCTCAATTTACCCCAAGCTTGCGATATGATATTGGTTGGCATGTCTTTCTTTGCTCGTGAGGCAAGAAATCCGGATTCTTTTAGTAGCACCCGAAGAAGTGCGACGGTTGGGTCACTAGCTTGTCTATCAACTAACTACTGCGAGGACGGGGACTAAACAAACGACCAAAGAAAAAAAACGCATGAGAGGGGTAAAATGGATAAATTGGAAGACTTCTAGAATCGGCAGAAAACACGATGACAATCAGATCACACCTCGTTTGTCAATGTGAGGGCCATTTTCCTTCTTTGCTTTTTGTTGCTGTTGAGGCGGGCGGATCGGATGGGGGGGGAGGACTTGGCATTTGGAGAGATGCAGCGTGGGGGGGCAGTGACGTTTTTCTCGGTGAAGGGTTCTGGGATGGAGGGGTATTGTCCTTTTAAAAGCATGGGGAAGAGGGGATTCGTGGACAAGACACCTGACTACATAGGTAAGCAGGGCTTGTTGTACATGGAACGAGACTTTGGGAACGGGACGGCCGGAACCAGACAGTGAAGTGGTATGATGTGATGAAGAAGCAAAGCCTTCACATCGCTTTCAGTCCAATAACCTCGGTGTTGTTGCTCGGAACCTGGATCTTCACAGCATGGAATATTGGAGATGATCAAGAGTAAGGGTGAGAGTGATAGCTATCCCGCCTCCTCAAATCCCCAGACTGGCCTGTGATCCTTTCAGTTGGACCTCGACATCCGTGGTTCCATCTTCACAACACATTGTTCAGACAGATACCGTGGTTAGTTGCTGCAAGCACAGGCCCGAACCAACCGCATTTTAGTTCGCCGATGCTTTCTCGTAAACTAGTCATCTAAGCTCTGTGGTTGGTCTTTCGCCGACGCGCTACGGCTGAAAGCTTGCCAGGCGGTGCCTGGTAAGAGCACAGTCGTCTCGGGCCAAGGCAACGGCGGCGAAATTTTCCCGGGGCGAAACCAGCCATCCATGTGCCGAAATCGACGGACGTACGGGTAGGGACGGGCTGGCGGTCTGGGCCCTTGGAACAGTTTGAAGTTAGATCTTTCCCCCCCCTTCTTTTTCGCACATCCCTTTTGTTGGGTTCGACTTGCCGGGTCCTGGGATATTTTAGATGGAGTCATTCATGCTGATCAATTGAATCAATATGCTTTGATGTGTCCTGGTGGGGTCCTGGGATGTTCACCGATTGAGTTCAGTTGTCATTGCCACGCCAGCGCCAATGTGCGCTTGAGGAAACAAAGGGATTAATTTTGCAACGACATGGGGCTGTTGACGAGAGTCACCCAGGTCCATGCAAACAATCCACAGTCCACACACTCACTTGTCAACACCCATGCGTTATGGCCGAGTTACGTGCCGAATAATGGCCCGCCCGCTCTGGTAGTATCCTCGGAATGAGCTTCCTTCGACTATCTCTTCCTCCCCTCTAAGAAGAGAGATCGATGTGTTTACTAGCCGGATCCTGGACTGTTCGAATGAGGGTTTTTTTTTGTTCTTTTTTTTCTCTTCACTCTCCCGCGGATGGTCCTAATACCGGGGCAAGACGACGAGAACGGACAAGGTCGAATGATTTGCGACAGTCAAGGCGTCTTAGACCCTAACGTCTAGGTCGCCGAGAATGAACCCAACCACAAGGTCTAACCCCCTCCCCGAATGCGAGGGGGGGCATTACCCTAACCCAACGGACCGGTTCTAACTGAGTCGGCGAGGTGTTCGCGACTCGAGGTCAATCCGGAATTGGGGGTGGCTCCTGTGTGGGATCCCGAGTTTCGACCAAAAACAAACCTGAGTGATCGACGTCGGCAAACGACCTGCAGGTCAACCTTGAAGAGATTCGGCAGCCGGGCGAATATATCTGGCTGACAGTTGCCAAAAAGGAAACCGAGGCGTTGGGTCGGTCGCCCAAAGAGAGCGCCGGCACATATTTATTAATTTTATTTATTTATTTAAGGTAGCAGGTTGACAGACTACTCAGTGAGGGGAGCTGCCTGAGTCGGATCCAGCCGAGCCATGGCCAACGCTTGAGTCGCGACCGAAGACCCCTGCTCGCTGAGATGGTCACCCAATGGATCTGTGGGAGCGACAAGGTATAATCCAAGCCGAGTAGTGTATTGCCGGCAATATAACGGTAGGTTAAGGGCATGGAAATTCTCTACTTCCAGAAGTCGCTGCAACTTTGGAATTTGGATTTGAATTTGCATTCTCGGATTGGTCTTTCAGTCTCATTAAGAAAAGACTTCGGCTGTCCCTCCTTGCTAGGTACATTATTGGACACCTGCCTTGCCAGGGACCTGAAGCTCGGACCAGTGGTTGCCACCGACGTCTTCAGGTGTTCTGGGCAGACGTTTTTTTTTTTCTTTCTCAAGTGTTCCCATCGGTATTAGCTACCCGAACTGTATACCCCCGCGCCCTGTCGCCCAGTAAAAGTGGTGTCTGGAGGGGGGGTTGAGGTTTCGTCGTCTAGGCCAAGTTGGATCGAGCTGTACCATATTCGTTTGTGGCCTTTTGCTGTGTGTGTGCGTGTGTATGTGCCATTTTCCCGGCACCTACGCAGGTATGCTTTGGCGTACTTTTGGCGCCACCCGAGCTGCCGTCTGTTGCCCGAGCCTTGCCTTGCATACCAATGCCGCTGTTTGGGAGGGACGCCTTGCCGTTTTCTTCAGATTTTGCAGAAGAGAAATAAGGATGTCGACTAGCACTTGGGAAAATGGACAGGCCCCCTGTCATGTTCCAGGCCACTTCCCCCACCACATCCATCGCTCCCCTCCATCACAGGCTCACATTGCCCCTTCGCTTTCCACCTGACTTCATTTGTGTCTCAGAGATGCGTCTTCACCTTGCATCATCTCACCGGAGAGGGGAATTGGGGGGTCACCGGTCATTAGGTCATCCATCTGACGCCCACATCGTCACCGTGTCGCTTTATTTGGCAACGCTCACTTCCTACCTACCTATGTTGACCCTTGAAGCCCAAGCCGAACTTCGGTTTGATGCATCACGGCCAGAGGAATGACCCTTTTTTTTTTCTTTCTGTGCCACACAGAACCGGAACGAAGTGCCCAGGAATCCGGAGTCTCTCCACTACGCCACGGGACAGGCAACCCAAGTAGAGACTTCAGGGCATCCATCCGCCGCGCGCCTTCGACGTCGTACAGCCCACCATTAGCCCACTAGAGAAGAGGGTCATTCAATACGCTAACGAGGTAAGTAATCCCTACCCGCCTCAGCGTCGTCGTCTGGGACGGGAGTTTTCCAGACTCGGAACTTGGTACACTAATCTAGCGCTCATTATCCCCGAGCGACGGCTCTCAACTAAACTC
The DNA here is from genome assembly GCA_020623695.1 of Calonectria henricotiae. NCBI lineage: Eukaryota > Fungi > Ascomycota > Sordariomycetes > Hypocreales > Nectriaceae > Calonectria > Calonectria henricotiae. The sequence goes on from JAHVYB010000204.1 coordinate 11,888, forward strand.
CAAGACCATCTCGTGCATTTCCTCCTACGTCAATAGCCCTGATGCCTCTCCAACTAAAAAAAATAAAAAATAATTTTTTTTTAAAAAAAAAAAAAGAAAAAAAAAAAAAAAAACAAAAAAAAAGGTAGGCGCAACTTTGCGTATCTCCAAGATAGGCTGCCCAAGCAGAGATCCCCCCCGTGCTAGACGGCTCACATGCTGCAATTCGTAATGAGTGAGCCTCCGCAAAAACGAACCCCCACCAACCCTCCCAAAAGTACCCGATACTTTCCCTGGTACCTTGTATGTACCATCCCTCCATCTTCACCCTTGTAATCCCCACTCGCTCCTCGACCATTGCCATTTCACTTGCTGGCCTTGGCCAACTAAACTCGAGTTGCTCGCTTTTTCTGGGTGGCTCGCTCTCACTTCATACCTTAACGGAGGTAGTGGCGGCTCCCTCTCCTTGCCAGTCCTAGTTCCAGGTGGCAACTGCTATACAGTAGCGCTCGACCCACCAGCCTCCTCAGCGCTGCCCATCCAGCTGCCCATCCAGCTGCCATCATCTTCGTCTTTCTGCCCGCACCCACTTCGCACCCACTCACGAACCACCACTCATAGTTGGCCAAACCCTCGTCGACCCTCTCTTTCTCACATCTCTTGCTTCCATTTTCCTTCCTCTCTCGCCATCTTATCAGCTCTCTCGCTCTCATCCCCATCTCGCTTTGCTCCCAGGCATTGCAATCGACTTCTCTCGCCTGTGTGGCCGCTTAGTGTCCTTTTCTGCAGCTTCCCGTTCCGTCGACACACTTCTCGTCCACTCACAGACCGTCGCAAATGAGCCCCCGTCCTCGGCTCTTCTGAAATCTGCTCGTTCGATCTCCGCCCTCGTGTCGCTTTGAGTCCGTCACACGACACCTCTCCCGATCTGCGACGGCGACGGCGACGGCGACTGCGCATTCTTCATCACCTTCGAGGTTTTGCGCTTGGCAGCGTTGCACCGACTTGTGAATCCCTACCGATTACCCGCTCTCGCTTCTGCTCCGCGGCGCTGCCCGCTCAGTTTCACACCCGACTTTCGCTGCCGACTTGGGCACCATGAGTTCGACAGCGTGGGACGGCCAGGACCAGGCCATGACTGCCACTGGCGAAGATGACTTTGGCCAGTTTCTCGACATGACTGGCATGGCAAACCTCAGTGACAGCATGCACTTTGACTTTCAGTCCTTTCAAGATGGTTCCACCCAGGCCATGATGAACCAACCCCGCGATACCCCCGATACAATCATGGCCGATTCGGATAATCAGGGCCTCATGCCCGCCAGCAATACCATTCCCATTTCAACATCGGCCACTCAATCCAGCATCCCAGCACACATGATGACCCCCAACACCGATCCCATCTCTACCATTGATGCTCAAATTCAGTACCTCCAGCAGCAAAAGTTCCAGCAGCAGCAACGCCAGCTACAAGAGCAACAGGCCGCTTTCTTCTCAAATCACAACCACTCAGTGCCGCCCACCCCTCAGAGTCTTGAGATGCCCAATAGCGGTCAGTTTTATTCCCAGGCTGAGCAGGTGTCACAACCTGGGGTTTACGACAGAGGATATCACCAACGAATGAAGGAGCAGCAAGATGTAAGACATTTTTATCTTTTTGCTCCTTGACACTGTTCTTGGGCCGCCAATGTGTCTAACTATTAGGCTCTTTACTAACTGTGATTTTGTAGATGGCTTTTACTCCTCTAGTTTCGCCCGCAGTCACTCCGCTGGACCCCCATTTCAACATGGATAACTCATCATTTGCTGTCCCTAATACTTACTTTAGCCCTCTCACATCTCCCGCACTACACGCTCAGACTGACGCCTCTGTCATATATGATCAAGCTCACTCAAATAACTCGCCTGTCGAGATGGAGCTAGAGAATTCAGCCGCTATCACCCACCCCATGGACCAATCCAAGAAACCAAGAAAGAAGATGATGACCAAATCCAGAGCCAAAGCCAACATACGAAGCTCGCCCATCGTGAAACCCCAACGGAGGAAAACGGGACCTAGCCCTGCCATTGTTTCTCAAGTTCTTAATGAGGTTGAAGAAAATGGAACATCCGCGCTTCTTCCCCTGCCTGCCACCTCTACTGAGACATCAGCCGAAGAGAACTCATCAGTATCGCCAGAGACGTTATCAGATATGCCACCTCCGCCAGTTCCTGCACGACGGTCGACCAGTAAATCCCCCTACATCCACCCTCAGAGGAGTGGCCAGCAGACGCCCTTGTCAATTCCTGCGGACGTACAACCAGCTCCAGCTACCCCTGCATCCCTTATGAAACTCCCCGCCTCCAAAGCAAATAAATCATCCACTGCGAATCACGATCCCGCCATGACGGATCATATCGAATCCCTTGCGCTGCCGGATCCTGTTTCCAATAAGCCCCTCGGCCCAGCCATCTCTCGCCGCCCCTCACAGTCTACTCTAGAGCCTGCCACCTCCAAAGGAACCGGCTTCCAGCCCTTGCCATCGCCTGTCTTCCCCAAGCCCTCCGGTCCTGCTTCTGCAAACCAAAGCCCCCAGTTAGGTCCCGGATCCTCAGGCCCTGCCGCTCGGAAAACTCCCCAACTCGCCCCCCGATCTCGAGGTCGAACAGGATCGGTCCAGGTGTCTCCAGCTCTGCTCCCCAAGATTTCACCCAACATCAAACCTCTCCTTCCAGGCACCCCTGGCATGACTTCCGCAGAAGATGCAGCATCTCGACTTTTAATGTCCAAATCCAACTATCAGAACATCCTCGAGGGTAATCAAGTGCCGGGTGTATCATATCCGAGTGAGCTATCTACAAATCTCACGTCAAAACGTACCTCGCACAAGATCGCAGAGCAAGGGCGAAGAAATCGAATCAACTCGGCCCTGCAGATAATGGCAGGGCTCCTTCCTGGCAGCGACAACAAGAGTGACGGTGATAACAGTGGCGACAAGAAAGATTCCAAACAAGCCAATGCGCAAAACAGCAAGGCCAGCGTTGTTGAGAATGCAATTGTTCACATGAAAAATCTGCAAGATGAAAACACAGAGCTTAAGCAAGAGGTGGAAGAATTAAAGAAACAATTAGCGGAACTAAGAACAGGCAAGACGGAATGCTGAGCCTTCGACGCGCCACCCGAAAGGGAATTTCGTTGAATAGCGACATGACGGTGCACCCGGATCTTCATGTTGCGCGGAGGATTTAATGCCGAATCACAACGTCGGGTTGGGACTTTTTTGTTTTTGTTTTTGTTTATATTGCGATTTGGGAAGGAACAAGCGGGTCATTACTTTGAGTTGATGTTGGTGCGTCACGAAAGATGGATTGTCCTGCGGAAAAGTATTTGTAGAAATTTTGGGATTTGGATGGCTTTGTGATGGATGATTCCCGGGAGGGTAGGGGTAGGGTTGGTGGGTTGGCGGTTTTGGAGCATTACCATTGTTTAGGAAATATACCACACAGACGCAAGTGAGAAGCACAATACACAGAGAGAAAGAGACCAAGAGGACCGTGCCTCAAACGACGGACGTGAGCTTAATTTGGTTGCCCGGTTTCTTTTGATTGGCCAAGCAGGTCGGCGTCTAACTGCTCCATGACCTCTAGAACTAGCTTTAAGCTGTCCATGAAGGAGTTGACTGCGACTCGCAACATGCGGTTGGTTGCGGCCTTGTATTCAACCCTTAGAACCTGGGCGGTGCCCTCGTTGGACTCATCTGGTGCCGGGACAACGCTAAAGTTTCGCGTGACGAGCTGGGAGAGTTCGGGATCGACCTGTAAGGCTTTGAGGGCGGTGGCGGCGAGCCTCTTGGTGGGGAGCGGGATATCGAGGGTTCTGTAAACACGGACCAGCAACGGGTTAGCTGCGAGGTGTGTCCATTGGAGACCAGCCCGTCATCCCGTCGCTATAGGAGCGAAGCGGGGATGAAGAGCTGAGGGGGTGGGAGGGAAGGGTATGTCTTGCATCACGCATGGGAATTGAGCGTCGGTCGCGGCAGCCATGGTCGTCATGAGCTGGGGATCCCAGACCTTGGTTGGACAGCAGAGCACAGGACGGCGCAGGGCAGGGTGGGATGAGACGCAAAAACAAACTGCGAGAGTGCTACTGTCGCTTGGTTTGGGCCGCCTTTGCGGTTGCGTTTTGTTGCGTGAGACTTGTCACTGGCGGGGTTGTCGAGAAGTGATATTATAGGATGATAGGGTGTGTGGGACCCTGGGGCTTGGGACAGGGGGGTCTCTGGGGTCGAAAAAAAGCAGGCCGGGCACACACAAATTCGCATGGTTGAGCTGGCCTGCTATTTTTCGACCCACCAGGGGCTGGCTTCAATGCGCTTGTTTGCGTTGCCGCGCAACCAAGGCCATTGAGCTGGTCTCATTCGGGGGTCATGGAATAACAGAGACGGCGTCCTTTTAAAAAACATCGTGCCCATTCGATTCCATCAACCGCATCATCTTCCTCAATCACTTCTCGATCCAATCTAGCCGGTCGCTTCTCCCCTCAGCCCGCCCAGCGCCCATCCGAGCAGTCGCTCACGTCCATTACATCGGCCTCGCACAACGTCGCCGCCGCCGCTGCGTGCACTCCGGTCACCGCTTCCCCCCGTCTCGTTCCTCTCCTTTCACCATCCGTTCGTCGGTGTAGCTCTAGCTCTCTAGCTTTATACACCATCGCACCCCATCGCTAGTCTGGTAGTCATCGCTGCCGGCTCTGCATTCGCCAGCCGAGAAGACGCGCACGCCTGGAATAATGGCGCCATCTTCCCGACTCGCCCAGAACCAAGGGCATGGACAAATCGTGGAATATATTCCAGGTCTGTTGCCTCGCCCCGAGCTCTCTTTCTTTTTTCCTCGCCTTGTCCGAAATGCGCTTTGATGCTTGGACATTTCGCATTGTTATCTCCTCCCAGGTCCAGGCTTTTGCCTGGCAACGACCCACACCGTCAAATCAACAATAACCGCATGCCCCAACCACAAGGCTGACCTCAATCCCAGACCGTCTCTACCTCGCCTCTTACGTCCATCCTCCCACCGCCGACACTCCCTTCCCGTATTCAGAGCAGCCGACATCCACAAGGAAACGTACGCAGCGAGGCGTCGACCCTACCCCGCCCCAGTCGAGCCGCACAGCGCCCTGCTACTTCACCGTTGACGACACTCTCCTTTACAATGCCTTTCACCATGACTTCGGCCCGCTGCACATTGGACACCTCTACCGCTTCGCGATTCAGTTTCACGACATCCTTGGCGCCAAGCAGAATAAGGACCGCCCCATCGTTTTCTGGAGCGCCGCTGACCCAAGAAGTAAGTTGACGAAGAAGAAAAAAACACTGCGCTCATTATCTACCAATCTATGATACTAACTGAGAAACTTAGGCCGTGCCAATGCCGCCTGTATGCTCGCTTGCTACATGGTCCTGATCCAGAACTGGCCTCCTCACCTAGCCTTGGCCCCTATTGCCCAGGTTGACCCCCCGCTGATGCCCTTCCGAGACGCCGGTTACAGCCAGGCCGACTACGGCATCAGCGTCCAGGACGTCGTCTATGGAGTGTGGAAGGCCAAAGAGGAGAAGTGCTGCGATCTTGACAACTTCGATCTTGACATGTACGAAAGATTTGAGCGAGTTGAGCACGGCGACTTCAACTGGATCACTCCTCATTTCCTCGCTTTCGCATCTCCTCAGCACAACCCGGTTGCTAAGATCACTGAGGGTTCTGATATGTATCCTCTCCTGCCTCACACCATCGAAGAAGTCGAGGCCCACCCTACTCTGCCTCAGCCTTTCAAGAATGTGTTGGCGCACTTTTCCGAGAAGAACATTGGTCTCGTCGTGCGACTCAACTCTCACCTATACTCCCCCTCGTATTTCGAGTCTATGGGCATCCAGCACCTAGACATGATCTTCGACGATGGCACATGCCCCTCGCTCAGCACTGTTCGCAAATTCATTCGGCTGGCACACGAGACCATCACCGTTAAGAAGAAGGGAATCGCCGTCCATTGCAAGGCAGGTCTTGGCCGAACCGGTTGCTTGATTGGTGCCTACCTCATCTATCGTCACGGCTTCACTGCCAACGAGGTAATCTCGTTTATGCGATTCATGCGACCTGGCATGGTGGTTGGCCCCCAGCAGCACTGGCTACACCTGAACCAGGGAACCTTCCGAGAGTGGTGGATTGAGGAGCGCATCGAGCGCAAGCTCCGCAAGGAGATGGCAGCGGCCAACCCTATCCCCAGCACTCCCATTCGTGCTGTGAAGAACTCGCTTCGCAACGGCCAGGCTTCGACGCCTCCTAACAGAAGTGCCTCGAACCGCACCCCCCTCAGTGAGGTGGACCATGATCGCAATAACATTGGCGTCCAAGAGGACTATCTGCCGGCACCCACCCCCGGTCAGCCCCGCAAGACTGCCCGCGATCGTCACCACCCCTACCAGCGATCGACATCCAATTCTTACCAGACAACGGTTGAGGAGACCATTGAGCACGAGACCGAATACGTTTCGGTGCACCACCAGTCCCAAAGCGAGTCCGATGAAGAGTGGAACGTACGTATGCGCAGTCACCGCAAGGCCTCGCAATCTCCCACTCGAAACGAGAAGACTCGTTCTGTCAGCCAGTCCACCACTGTCTACAGAATCGACAACGATGCTTCTCACGACGCCGAGAACATTGGCTCTGTCCGCACAAAGCATGTGGACCGTGTTGCCAGCACCCCTAGCGTCATGACCAAGGTCCGCTCCAGCAAGCGCCAGGCCGAATCCCCTCTCCGAGCCAAGGAGACGGCAGGCATTCGCAAGACCAGCGGCCGAGTTGGCAGTGCTAGCTACGCCACCTCTGCCACGGCATCGTCGACCGCGCGCAAGGTCTCTGGGGCTTAGAAGGCCAGGACCACATACGTCTAGGTTTCTTCACCACATCTGGGTGAACCGTATAATGTGTTGTGCGACTATATATCATGATCATGACTCACGCACGCCAACGATCGATCTCATGTTATGCATGCATTGGCGTTTCAGGCTTGAAATGAACAGCGTTGGAGATGTTTAATCATTCACGAACCAATTCTTCTTGCGATTGCTTCTTCGACAGCTTGCTTTGATCACCGTTCCAACCAAAGACATGACGACTTGTTCTGAGCATCCAAGTATACATGATATGGCCCTAGGAAAACGGAGTTCCTCTGGTAAACAGAATAAAGAGAAGCAAACATGCATGAAGAATGGTACGGGACAAAGAAGGGAGATTGTAGCACATTGGAGAAAACATGCGATGGCGTATCGGGCAGGGCGATTTGATTTATTTGTTTTATTATTGTGTATCGTTTGAGTGGGCATCGGGGTTAAGGTATTGGTTTTGCTTTCATTCGCGTAACGGGGTCGTGGAGAGAAAGATGATGTTACTATATCCCCAGTTGAACATATATCACAGCATCGGGTCGCAATAGATTTCGAAGAATTGTTCATAACATTGTTTTGGTTCGGCATTGTGTGTGTTGTGATTTGTGATTTATGGTTTGTCGTACATGTAAGACGCAATACAACAGTTACATACAAGCGCATTAACATTTTGGTCTAAATGTGTCAACGTCATACTCTAATACCCTCTAGTGTGTTGACGACGGTCCCCATTAGCTTTCCTGCCTCGCCGCTTGTCATGTCCTCGCTGGCCTTGAGGCACATCTCGACAACTTCACGGTAACGACGGCCGAGTTTGCTGCCCAACGTGGGCACCAGAGCAGAGAGCACCACCTTGTCCCGCCAGCGCTCAGCGGAGTAGTGGGGCTTGTGGTATGTCTGGAGGGGTTTCCAGATGCCAATCTCCAAGAGGACGAGGCCCAGGCTGTAAACATCAAAGGGCTTGCAGTGGGGCATGCCACGTAGCGAGGCCGGGTGGCGGTGGAGGTTGTCAATGGAGGGATTGCGGGAGACGACGGACAGCGCCGTGTCGAGGTCGGGCCGCGAGGCGTCGAACCCGGTGAGGAACGGGTGGCCAATGTCCGGGACGAGGGCCGCGTTGGCCGTCGAGGAGTCGGCCGACTTGGAAAAGGCCGACGGGAAGAAGAGGATGTTGGAGCTGCACAGCGACTTGTGGAGCCAGTCGAGGGAGTGGAGGGACCATAGGGCCACGGCAAGGGTGTGGGCGAGCTGAACGCGGTCGTTGAGGTCGGGAGCCTTGAGGTCCGCAATGACTGAGTGCAGCGTCGAAAAGGACGGCGCGGGGGCCTTGTACACGAGGCCATAGCGGTTGTTGTCGACGTCGTCGGTGTAGCCCACGCAGTCGATGCTGTGTAGGTCCGGGTGGCTCTCTGACGCCGAGTGCATCATACGCGCAAGATCATCGAGCCGGCGAACGTGGGCGACACGCTCCTCGATGGCCTCGCGGTCATAGTCGACCCATTCGACAATGACGTCGGCGGCCGTCTCATGCTGGGCCTGGCAACGCCGACGGTCAGCACCCTCGGGGATGTCGAGCGCCGCCCTGGGCACCTTGAGCGCAAATGTGGGCTTGAATGAGGCCTGGGGTTTCGTGTCGAGGTTGATGCGCAGGCTCTTGAGGGTGGCCGAGGCAATGAGTTTAGGGTAAACACCAGTGGCTGCTTTTTCCAGCAGGGAAAGCTGAGTGAGGTCTCGCTGGGCCGACTCGAGGAGCTGATGTGTCCATGCCCGTTGGAATGATGGCAGGTGTGAGGGTGGGAAGAGCCGCTCCAGTCCGTCGTTGAAGTCTTTGATTATAATGAAAAATGTCTTAGTTTAGCCAGCTCGACAACAAATATGTAAAGGGCACAGGTGTGGTGATGAGATACCTCTCAGGTCATTGAGTAGATTGGTAAACTTTTCCTTGTCTAATAATAACAATAATATCTATAGGTTAGTTGGGATGGTTTATTTGGGGGGGGGGGGCTGGAGTTGCTAACTCGCCTGATATCACCCATTTCGCCCTCAAACTGAAGTCTTTTTTCCAGCTCCTCTCGCTGCTCGCAGTTAAAGATTTGGAAAGGTTTCCGTTTAACTTTTCGTCGTCCCTCGACCCCTTTCTGGATGGCGATGGTGAAGGTGAGGGAGGCTTTTTGCCATTCTTGGAACTGGACTTGACGTCTAGATTGCCAGGGCTCAACTCATCAACCAGCCCGTACTTTTCCCGCAAGTTGCGAAAGTCAGTCACAGTCGAATGGAGCTGCTCCAGGATATGTATAGCTAGAGATCTAAGCTGGGGATTGCGTGTGCTGTCCAGGTGCGCCTCTAGTTTCCCCTCAGCGACGCCCCACGTCCGGCCCCATATCAGTAGCCGAGTTTCCTCGATGCGTACCTTGCAGAAGAGGCGCTGACTGTCAGCGTCAAGATTGGTCGCAGTTGCGAAGAAGCCATAAGCCTTGATGCACCCGTCAAACAGCTGGCCTAGGACGCCGACGACGGCGAGGGCGGTGCCAAGGGCTTCGGCCATGACGACAGGCGTGAGACAGCGGTGTAACTCCGACTGGCTACTTTACGGGGATGTCACTCATTCACTAAAAGGTCATCAACAAACAAGGCAGAAGAGGACGGAAACAAGCCCGGTCACAAGAGAACTAAATCATGTGTTATGAAGTGTCTTACAGGAATGTGAAACGAGGTGGGGTTCGAAGTTGGATGGGATTTGCTAAATTAGTTGAATCCCTCACCCAAAATTGAATAGTACAGATGCAAGTTTGATCGATTCAGTCACCCAGCGATCGGGACAATTAGAAATCCACAGAGAAGTTTTCAGCCAACAATTGAAGTGATCGCGATAAAGGTTTCTTGCCAGGTCTCATGACCCGTCGCAATGAAGTGGCAATGCTACTTTCATCCTCGTTTGAAATCGGGGCTATCACGTGATACCACTACGGGCTTGACGTCAAGAGCACAATGATGTGCCACAAGTCTGACAACGTCTGGGTATATAGTCATCTAATACCCAACTGATTGTGATAAAAAACAAAGTTAACGAATTCAAAGTAAAACCTAGACGAGTAAAACGAATAATAAAATTAAACCTATATTTTATTGTCCCTCTAAGGCACGAAGGATTGCCTTATCCATTGTTTCAATTGATGCTTTTGCATTGATATTTACTATTGAAAAACACTAGATAAAAACACTACTCGATATTGTATTGTCCAACTTTATTATGAGAAGTGTGAACATTGCGGTGTTTGATGGTGCTGTGGAGTTGAGAGGACATTGGAAGGTATAATGTTGCTGCTTTTCTTTTTAATCTGGGAGGAGCCGCGTTGGTGTGCTGAGAGCCAAAGGAGGTTTTTTTCTTCTTTTTTCGCTCCATGCCAGAGGTCCAGGCATCATCAGGAGCGCGCCTGGGCCACAAGCAGATGTGGCTTCTGAGTTATGGAGGTGGACACATCCCTGGAGAGGTGTGTATGAGTTAGCTATAGGAAATGACGATGTTGTTCTAGATTAATTCAAATTTGTTTGAGATATTATACTAGAAAGCGCGTCGTCTTGCTATCCCCGCATAGAGAGTATTATAAAAAGTAACACTTGAGCGTATGGGCCCAACTTGTTCATTTGATCATGGATTGATTACATAGTATTGTCGACTGCCTATTAGCCGACGTCCATGTCCGTCTTCTTCCCTCTTGTCTGCTACCGAACATAATTTCTATGATCCATTCATATGTGAGAAACCTGACCCTCCTCCACCCTTCAGTTACGTCGGAAGTGGTGATTTGGGACAACTTTTTTTGGTACCCCCTCAAAAGATAAATTGAAAATGTCTTGCCAACGTCAAAAACCGTGGCGTCCAATCTCGTCGTTGGCATTGCGCGAAATGCTGGATTTAGTAAACCTTCTTCTTCTCGTCGATGCTGAACTGGCCAGGGCCGCTGTTGACCAGCAGCAGAAGCCCACCAACAATGGACAAGATCTGGAAGAAGTCGTACTTGGCAAAGTCCTTGTGAGGATGGTGCTCGTGAAGCTATGGGGAAAAAAAAATCAGTTCCTAGCCTCTGCAAAATTCGTAGAGGAGCTCGACTTACAGTCCAGAAGTTGTTCACAAACAAGTTGAAGACGCTCAGAATGACAACTAGAAGCGTGGCACTGTACTTGGCCTTGAATCCAACGACAACCATAATGCAAGCAACGCCGCCGAGGAGAGAGACGAGGACGCGCCAAATGGACCATTCTCCACTGAAAACAAATCCGATGAAAAGGAAGATGAGCAGAACACGTCCAGCAAGTTGGAAGTACATCTTGCGGTCCTTTTCGTCGATCTGGGGAAGACCGGCGAAAGCCTTGGTCTTCTGGACCCAGGAGTCGGACAGAACCATGACAAGACCACCAAGGACGGACAGGTTTCGGAGGAAGAAGTTGAGGTCGAAGATGAGGCCATATCCGAGAGCTTGTGTGACGACGACGGCCATGAGACCGGCGACGGCGAAGTCGGAGTGCTTGCGGACAATGACTAGGGTGGAACAGCAAAGCATGGCGGCGACGTTGACGATTAGAAACAGGTGGGTAATGCCGCCGGGGACTGTACAATGGTTAGGATTCCGGGCTATGCTTCCTTGGAAATCAATCGCGTCTTACTGTGTCTGTAGTCGCGGAGGTACAGGAGTTGGTCGGACCACTGGGTCATGATGCGAAGAGCATCCTCAATGAATGTGACGACAATTAGGAAGCGGCCAATGGCGGGAAGGTAGCTAAATATCACGACAAAACGTTAGCATTGGCAGTTCCGAAGCATCCAGGATGAGCGCTGCTTCACTTACGGTCGGAGAGGCTCGCTGAAAGTGTCCAGGAGGTCTTCAATCTTGCTGGTATAAGGTCGGACCTGGTCCAGGATGCCGTCGTTCTGTTGCGGCTCACTGGCACCAACCCCATAGGGCGCGGGGCCACCGAGGCCGTAAGAAGGAATGCGCTGCGACATGGCTCGATATTCGTGGGATTCCGTGCAGACCTGCTGACGACCGAAGCTGTTGCGGTTGTAGCGGCGGAGGAAAAGAGGGCGTCGCGCGTGCTCGTGGGGAGCGTGGGAATTCGAGGATAAAGGAAGGAAATAAGAGGCCGAGCTAGCTTTCGGAGACAGTTGGCAGGGCCAAAGCTGTCGTCAGTGGGCTGCCGTCGACGTGAAGGTACGAGAGCAAAAAGGGCGGATGACAAAAGAGAGAAAGAGGGCCGGATTAGAAGGAGGGGTCGGAGAAAGCTGGCCTTTGAGGACGCAATTGGAGAAAGCTGGCCTTTGAGGATTCAACCAGATGTGATGACCTCAGACAACGGTGTCTTTTAGACCACGTGACCATAGCCCCCACTTTTTGAACAGACCTCAACAGTCTGAGTGACTTGAGCCAGGTGTAAGCGGCCTGCAGTATACCCAGCTGGAGCAAGGATTGCCCCTAAAATGTGCTGCATTAGACTCTTTAGATCCCGTAAATGTGGGCCCTGCCATTTTGAGCAAAGCCAAACAGTTTGGCTTCCAAGAAACTCAGAAGCTGGTCAAACTCAGAAGTTGACATGCGCGCACGCAGACGGATCTTGACCTGAAATGATTCCCTACATGCCCCATCACAAACCCTTTCTTGGAAATTTTATCTCATGCCTTAAGGATTTTCCCGTTTTCGAATATATTTGTCCCATCCGATTTTGCCGACCAGGCACAGTAAGAACTTCATAATGACCTACGTTTTCGCAGAACAGAGGAGGGTTGATGGAGTTTAGTTGGTTGCGATAGCATTCTGATTCTTGGGAGCTGTGCTTGTTGCGGTGTTTTAGCATGGAGACGGTAATGTTTGGTGCGGCTTCATCTGAGCAGATTTATTTCCGCCTCGTGACGAGGAGTTAGTGATACTTATGGTAGACATTTTTAGCATAAGCCACCCAGTCCATTTCTGATATCAAATTATCATGTGCTTTCCCCACAACCAATGATCTGTGAGTGATAACAACAACACGCAGTAAAACATTATCGCCAGGATACGTTCCGACAGAAGAAAGGGTCTCCTTATGTACCAGTAGCCGACATATGAACATACTACAATAAAACGACACTTCTGATTTGGTAGCATCTCAAGTACGCCATCTGCATTTTTGTATAAAAAATTATGCAGCACCTTCCCACCAGAGGAAATAAGCATCTTGCTACCAAGTAGTGAACTGTAGCCAATGCTTGGTGTGATGATGTTGGAATAATCTTTGGTGGAATGTTTTCGCATTGGCAAAGGTTTACATCTCCGCCAATTATTTTTAGTGCCTGTACAAGGCCTACTGTGCGTGTGCAAAAGGCGTTGCTCCATTTGCTGAATTGCCCATGTAAAATCAGTCGCATCCCAGCCCCTGATGGCACATCTTCTATTCCTATGCGTAAACCTCGCACAATAACAGCATAGCTCAGAGGCTTCAAAACAGGGCGTAGAACCAACCTTAGGCTCTCAGCGCCTAAAGTGGCTCCTCCCAGAATTAAAAGGGAAGAAGCATCAACATATCCTCCCAAACCCCTCCAAACTCCGCACTACAAACACAACTTACCCAACAACGCCACAACGCCTCGGATATATTATTCAAAGAGGTGAAAATTTAATCACTGCAGATCGAAGAGTTGAATCTTCGTCTTATTTTCCCATTTTGACCAACGGTGGTGGCCTGTTTCCGTCGCATCCTTGTTCCACTTGGAGTTCGACTGGCGAAGCCCTATCCACATTCAAGAACACTCACCATACTAACCCCCACTCGTCAAGATCAGTCACAGAACACCATCATCTGCAATCCACTGGAGATTTGGAATTCAGTATAGTACTTCATGGCTCCAGCGAAGTTTCGGGTTCTCTGGATACTGGAGTCACCTAGCTTTGTTATTTTGCGCCTCATATGAGTAAAGCTAATGCGTTCTGTTTATTAGATGGAAAAGATATACTCCAACTACTTCAAGGCCAACTCCACCTGGTATCGAAAGCTTAGGAGCATGTGCGCCGCTGCCCTACGTGACGCGAAAAGCCACAACAATGATAAACCGCGACTTGCTTCCGACGGTCTCTCAATACGTGGCCTTGCTCATAGGCATGAAGAACCGCTCTGAAGAATATTTGCCGAAGGTGTGGTTCGAGTTGGCCAGACTTGATCCTACCACCACCAGGCTCTACCGCCGGACTGCTGCTGAAATGCGTAGTACCGACGAGGAGAAGTTCCAAGCTCCCCTAAGGAGGGAAGACAAATACATGCCGAAGAAGTTTCTTACAATATCCAACCTGGAGGGTTTGGCCAATGCCTTAAAACACTGCTCCCGTCTCTTAAAATTCAAGGCACATCCCTCAAATTCCAAGGTAGCAATCCCAACCACATCGATGTAGTCTGTCTATTTTGAGTCCAGGCTTAAGCCTCTGTTCAGTGAACTCTATGCCATTCCAGGGGTTACCATTTGACAGGGTCTTCCGACTCTTCCGCACCATCCACATAATTCCTCGTTCCAGCTGGGGTCATCCCATTTCCCTCCAATAGTTCGTGCACTGGTATTCTTGTCTGTACTCCAGCATAGTTTTCCTCTCCTAGCCTCAATCTTCGGAAACTTTCCATCCCATCCATTATCGCGTCGACAAGAGTCTCGTTCTTGGGTGGGTGTTGGCAATTCTTGTCTTGCGAGGTCCATCTTCATCTCTATCTCAGATATTCTGTACGACATCGCAGTTTAGACACCGCGGTGCTACTTTTCTCTTCTCACTGGCGCCGCAGTCCCAAGAGTTTCGTGGTAGGGTCTCGGAGGAGAGGATTCGGATAGGAGATTTCTTTTCGGATGGTACAGAGTTGTAAGTTTTCGATGTAGGGTATGGGTTTCTAATACAACCTCCCGAGGTGAGAGTTTTGGTGCGAGGTTCAGGGTCGTATTTTTCAAGTTCACGTTTTCTTTCCGTGGTATGGAGGTGTTGATTCCAGAAAAGATAAATAATTCAAACCAAGGGAGGACAAACAATCATCTCCACATAACCTTGGCATCAGCTAAAATGGAGCTCAATTTGATTGTGGTTTTGCTGAACTCGGCAACACAGGGCTTTGAATCATAATTATATCAAACAGCAATATTTTGAAAATACCCCGACAGTATTGAGTTTCAAGTCCTTATCCACTTTGTAACTCGTCCAAAACCCTCAGCCCACCGGTATCATCGTATTCGACCCTCCCTTCATTGACAGCCCTCTGCATTTCTTCTCGTAGTACTGCGCGTTCCCCCGTGACTGGATCCCATTCCCATCCCTCGCGCATCCACATCCAACGCAGATACGCTCGCAGTTCCTTGTCTTGCGGCATTACCCTCATCCATTCGGGCTGAAACTCTGGCTCACGCCCTTTACCGTTCCAATCCTCAGCTCGACCCAGTAGCTCATCACGGCAAAATATACGCCAGCTGTCAATCGTGTACTTGCCCTTTGTCAAGTGTCCAATTTCCCATGCCTCTAGTTCATCGGAATCCTCCAACAATAAGGCGTTTGACTCGAGTTTGAGAGGCCCATTGTTCATAGTGCCTGTCATTGCTGACAGGGGAACAATGTCTCGGCAGTCGTAATTTTTCACTTTGTGTGTCAAGCCTGGCCTTGGCGGATCATCCAAAAAACCTCGAGCATATTTTTGCATAAATGCAACCCGGTTCGCTGATAAGCCAAGATGGCGGATCATATTAATAATTTCCTCTGCATTGACGGGGTTGGCAATGTCTTGTAGAGTAGGAAAACGCTCTTTAACCTTGTAAAATACAGGTATGGCCAACTTTCCATTCGTTTTGATTAAGAATGCAACTGCAACCAGAAGCCAAAAAGGGTCGTGAGCGAACTCTTCCTGGACAAGACCAAATTTCGGAGAAGCAAGGGGAGCAAATGGAACTGTTGCAATTGTGCCCGGAGGAGGTCGCTTCCTGGTGGAACATTTCTTCACTTCTGTAGCTGATGAGGATGATGGTGGTGATGTGAAGTATGGGGAAAATTTACTAAAGCGATTCACACCGAATTTGCCGCCCTCGATAGGAAGCATATGCTCTACATCGATGCTAGAGTGCTTGTATTGACGATGTGATTCGCCTGCTTGACTGTTGGCTTCAATGCCAATGATACTCGCTGGCTGGACCAAAGCGGGACAAGCGCCGCTTTCGCATGGCTGAAGTGGGGAGTGAGCGGGATGGTGGGTAAAAGAGGAGTGCGCTTGATGCAAGTTGCTCCAGTTGCGACTCTCAATCGAATTTTGGCCTTGGGCTTCATCTGACCAGTAATGGGAGGTGGTGACACGGGTTTTTGGCTTTACGAGAGGCTGAGACGATGTCAGGTCGTCTAAATTTTTCTGCTGGATGGGTTGTACAAACGATGGTTTCAAAATTTCTGGGTCTTGCTCAAGAGCTTTTGCTTGAGCAATGAGACGATCAGTCTCGTCCCAGGGGTTCGCCGTGGGTAAAGCAGCGCCCATTCCTTTGAAAATATCCCAAACATAGGCCAGGACGTCCTGAGGGTCTAGGCTATGCACGTCATTGCCCCGATCCCGTCGAATGGACTCGGCGCACTCAATAAGGTAGTGCCAATCCTCTGCGCCGGCCGTTAGGCTCTGTCGGAGAAGCCGTTCGGTCTCCGCTGATGCACCGAGTGCCTCGACCGCGTCGGCCAGGAAATCCCGGGTGTCCTGCCAGACGTCGAAAACACTGAGAACGTCATGGCCGAAACGCGACGACCCGCCGCCGGGTTTAGTCATGCCAAACCGGTTTCTGAGTTTATGCGACGCGATGTGAGGTGGGATGCTACCGGACAAGAGGGTGAGTTAGACAGTTGCCAGCTGGCCTGGTATGAGGTTGATGATAGTATAACCCACCTGGCGAGGTTGAAAGTATCAGAGTGGGTGATGCCTGAAGGGATTGGATGCCAATGAGAATGCCGCGAGATCGGTGTTTGGGGTAGAAATTTCCGGATCGACGCGCGGTAAACGAAGCGACGCCAAAATGAACAAGAAGTTGACCCCGCCACGCGAACAACCAATTCACTGAACTCCTATGAGCCGCGACGTCCGGGGGTGTGGCGAGTTAAGGCAGACCCTTGGCTGAATTGGGTTTTTGAGCACATCTAACTTATGTACCAATTAACTACGTGCACCTTTGTATAATTTGCATTGTCCTCGAGCCTGGCGAAGATCGATTGCGAGCCTGAGTTTGTGTTTGTGTATGGCAAGATGGCTGTAACATAGATGGATCTTGTACAGCCATACAATGAAATGCCATGCCTATGATGCTAATGGCAATGACGCCAGAAAACGTCGCGAGACGGAGAGATAATCTCGACACATGCCCAAACAAGGCTAGCTACAATGCTGCTGCAATGTCGAAATGTGCACCGTTGGGCCGACAAGTCAACTCGAACGAGCTGGTGCCCGCCTGGGCACACGTGTCCCCTTAAATTCAGCTCTGAGGAGCACCCCTGCACCTTGGGCTTGCAGCAGCAGCATGTCGGCCATACACTTTCGGTCGGCAATCAGAGTGCCGTTGAATGGGGTCTAGTCGGTGACCGACTCCGAGCGATGCGAGCCTGACCATGGTGCTCCCGGGGTACTCAATCTTCGCGCCGACCTTGTATGGCGCGCCCGGTACTAGGCGAGTATCTCCCTCCCAGTTCATTCAACCGTGTCAGGGCGTCAAGACATACAGCAAGTAGGCACATGGTCTGGTCGCGTGATGTGCAGGCACAGGGAAGGACCCTTGAGGATGGCCTCAGATGGGCAAGCAACTTTGTAGAATTTAAACAACCCCTCAACACCACTGTTTCAGTCCATTCATCTCTTCTCGTATGCGAAGGGTCCCTTATCTCTGACGACAGCGTGACCATCTCAGAAAACAAACCTAAGGCATCCTCAGCAACGCCAGTGACACCAGAGCCGCTATTTTTTCCACCACCTTCTAATCACGCCAATAGCCAACCTGGGTTAGCTCCCTGCTTCACCCCGGTCCCAGCCTGGTCGGACCACATCAAAGGTCACGTGGTACCGACCGATCGCCCCAACTCGATCCTTCACCTAGTTTCGCCTCGTCGCCTCCGCTCCCGTACTCATCCTGTCTTTGCCATCACTTGACCGCGTCCTCCCCCCTCCTCCACCACATCCCGATCATCGCCATCACCATCAGCCAAGAGATGAGTAGTCGCGGCGGTAAATTAGCCCCAGAAGTCAACCGGTAAGTTTTTATTTTTTATCTTTCGCCAATGCGCGCGTGTTGGACCGGCATGAACACCCGGCGCCCATTCGTCACATCCAATATCTCGACACGGTGCCCCGGATCAATTTCTACAACGGCCTGCTAACAGCTGTCTGCAGAGCTCTGTTCGTCAAGAACTTGAGGTAGGATACTAACGACACCGAACGCCGACGCTTTTGACTGACCTTCGCCAATGTAGCTACAACGTCACTCCGGAGGAGTTGTTCGATTTGTTTGGAAAATTTGGCCCGATTCGGTATGGCCTTGCCCAGCACAATCTCGTCGAGTCGATTTACGCGACAATATGCTGACGTCTCTACAGCCAGGTCCGCCAGGGCATTGCGAATAACACGAAGGGCACCGCCTTTGTTGTCTATGAGGACGTAATGGATGCGAAGCAAGCCTGCGACAAGCTCAACGGCTTCAACTTCCAAAACCGCTACCTCGTCGGTACGTCACCCAGATCAACCATCTCCTTCAACCTCCCTTGAAAAGCTGGTCCTGACAAAGCGATAGTTCTATATCATCAGCCCGATAAGATGGCCAAGTCAAAAGAGGATATCGAAGCCCGCCGGGAATCTTTAGCTCAACTCAAGAGGCAGCACGGTATTGATTGACAATCCGACCGGTCTGTGGGCAGTCTGCCTAGGAAGATCCCGTCTTCCTCGTCCGCAGGCCGGTCTTCGTCTTCCTCCACATCATCTTCGCCGGATCAGAAGACAATCCTTCGAAATGGCAGATCGCCAACCAACGCAAGCAACAAGGGACATGCCAGCGCCCGCGCCGTACGATTCGCCGATCCCGGCTTGCGTCCAGCACTTCAAACATGTGCATGATGTATCCAATAAATTGTACCATCAGGAGCCTCCACCATGCCGAGGACTCGACATCATCTGCGGGTGGTTTCGGCTCGGATTCGCCTAGCACATGACCTCACCCGCCCTTTTTTTTTTACGTCTCTGGGAATGGTGTATTGGGAAATTATCAAGGTTGAATGAGCAAGTGGCGATACGACCAGCCACAACAAACTGCTTTTGGGAACTGGCCTGGAGAATGGGCCTGATGACGTCTTTGCCTGTGGATAGCTATTTTCATTTCCAAGCCTTGGCCACAACCGTTAGCTTCACCGTTGCAATCTGCTTTATGGTTTCGAGGCCGTACAGAATTGTGACGTGACTGGCCTTGACACGTTGTTCTTTTTTTCACACTGTTTTTTTGTAACTGAAATGTCCACTGCCAAAGTGGACGGAAACGCAAACAAGGAGGAGACAAGCTGAAGTTATTAATTCATTTCGTTGACGCGTATGGTTGAACCAGATTTTGAAGTAGAAAATAGAATGTGAATGTGAACTCCTGCCGGCGTCATGGGGAGAGGGGTTATCCGATGTAGAAACTGGCTCCCTCTCGAAGATGGTGTCAACTAGATCCATTTCCAGATGAAGACTTTGATATTCGCCTCCCAGTGTGCCAACGGTTGCCTCCCATCGGACATGTCGTCTGATCTTGGACTAGTTATGAAGCTAGAATGTTTCGATTGACTCAGAAAAGCGGAATAGTTATGTTTTGTATGCACACCATCTTTTTCTCCTTGATGAATCTGCAGGCAGGCAGAACCAACAACCCGACCAGGATTCTGACCACTCCCGTGCTGTGCCAAAGTTGATGTGCATTACTGCTTCTATATTCAGAGCTTTTCGTCCAATCCTATCTATAAGTGGCAATAGGCATTCCCGTGACCAGGCAGCAACTCTAGCCACCACTGCTTGGTATTGGTCGGTATTGGCTGGATGTGCGAGTGCACCAGAGCAGGGAGCCCACGATATAAGCCCGATGGTTGGCGGCTTTGCCGGTTTGCCCAAGCACACAGTTCCGACAGGTCGGTACTAATGGCTTGCTCCGCCATTGGCAGCAGCAGGGAAGAAGAAAAAAAGACCGTGTATGCATGCTGACATGTGATTTTTTTCCTTGTCAATCAATGATGAGTGAGAGTCGAGGCCGTCCAAATTTGCATGCTGTCATGGTAGGAGAGGGAGGTTTCATGGCGGGGAGGTGGACTCTTTGGGCAACGGCTTGTCCCTAGCATAGCCTCATTGATTTCTTGTATTGTGATATCGAAGAGAGAGTACATGCAGTATTGACAATGAGAGGTGAAAAGGGCATGATTGGATACCTGGAAAAAGAAAATATGGGAGTAAAACCCTCCTCTCCTCGAGTATTTATATAATTGCGTACGTCATAAAAACCATTTATTTTCTCTTGTCTTTATTTTATAGTCGAGTAAACCGTTTTCTTTCTTTCTTGCCAACAATCATCAATGCATCGCGAGCAAAAGTAAGCAACTACAGCTGGGCCATGTTGTAATGCTGGCTTTGAAAAGAACCCGACACGCTGGTGAGGTTCAAGACCAGATTCTGCCCGGGAGACTTACAAGTTGGCAGAATGCCTTGCGTGGGCTACGAAAAGTAGGCCGCGAAAGTAGGCCGCATGTATATTGCTGCTCCTCGTTCTAGCGGTGGGGCCCATGGGAGGTTGGCCGGGCCAGATTCGGACATAGTCACGGGGAGGATGAGGAGCAGCACACTCAGCGGAGAGCTACATAGGTTGCTTGTGGCAGCACGCAAGCAGCGGGGTTCGCAAAAAGGCTGGCAGCGAGGGAGGATCTGGCTACTGTTTCTCTGGGACCAGTGAACGATGGTCCATACGGGTCGCATTTGCGGCCGGGCGGCGTGAGCTGGGCGAGCTGTGAGTGGTCGACGAGCCGCTGGAGGTGGGTATAGAGGTAGGCGATGCTGGTCTTGAGTGGCTGAGCCCGACCTGAGGTGCTAGGTCCACCTCCGCCTTAGCAACCCACCTGTAACTGCCATGAACCGTCCTGTTTGGTTACCGTGTGTACGGGATGCCGGAGGGAGGTCGACAATCATGGGTTGAAGACGCAGAAACCACAACCTGACATTTTTGGATTGGGGCAGCCAACCGCATAGCCAGGGCTGCAGAACAACTGTCCTTTGGTCGGCCCTCGGCCAGGCCGTCCGTCCTGGCCATCGTGGTCGTGGCGGTTGTATGTATGGCAGGGTAGTCTGCCTTGGTCTTGGACCAACTAACTCCATCTCGTGTCGTCCTATCGCGTGAGCGAGCATCGAGAGAACGAAGATGGCGAGCACTGCCGCCGCGGCCGGGGTGTATTCGAGTGTTTTTCTTTTCTTTTTCTCCCGCCCCTCCTCCTGCGTCGCATGGGACGCGGGGACCTTCTTTTATTAGATGTGTTGGTGATGGCTCTCTGGAAACGAACCGCGCCTCATGCGACCTGGCCCAAAATGCCGTGGATTTAATCTACCGGATTCAGAGCTGTGCGCAGTGCCTCAAATCCTGCAATCCTGTTGCGGCAAGTTGCAGCTCCCCAAACCCTTGCTCCCGTGACCAATGCCCATCAATGGCAGCCGTCATGACTGCTGGACTGCTTGCTAAGGTAGGTACCCAGGCTGGGACGAGGTCAACAGGCGGCACCCGCAACCTCCACCTGCGG
Organism: Calonectria henricotiae; assembly: GCA_020623695.1. Classification (NCBI taxonomy): domain Eukaryota; kingdom Fungi; phylum Ascomycota; class Sordariomycetes; order Hypocreales; family Nectriaceae; genus Calonectria; species Calonectria henricotiae. Next base: position 33,585 of record JAHVYB010000204.1, read on the forward strand.
GTGCGGGTGCGGCCCCTGCACTCTCCCGAGAAGGCAGGCTACAGACGCCATCCAACCGTCCGTCCCTGGTTCACCTTCACAGCCACACAGACACACAGACACACAGAGCCAGAATGTCTTCCTCACTCATGAGCCTAATCTTCATGCGCGTTCTTCTCATGATGATGGATCGTCCCCCCACCTAGTTCCGCATCCCATGTCCCGACCTGGGCTCTGCTCTCTGCTCTGACCTCATGGCTGCTTGCTCTGTCACCAACCGTCAATGGGGGGCCGCACATGCGGTCTTCTCACTCATTGAGCCCTGCCCTCCTCCTCCACCTCCTCCTCCTCCATCACTACCTCTGTCACGCCTCTAACCCATTGTATAAAGCCCTTGGCCCGTCCGCCCTGTCTGCCTGTGAATAGATCCTGCCCCTAGGATCCCACATCCCTCTTCCACGCACGCCCAAGATCCTTGATGTCTCCTACTCTGTCCCAATTCAGCAAGTTGACCATCGCGAGCATGTCACCACAAACTCCTCCGAGGTCTCGTGCCGACTCTCGTGCTGAGGATGCGAGGCTGTTTCCTCGAGACGAGTCCAGCTCTGAGTCTGAGCTAGATTCAGACGCCGATTCGGACATGTCTGATTACGAGCACGACTCCCCCGCCGTCGTTTGCTCTCCCACCAACCTTACATACCTCATCAGCCACCTCCCCGAATCCACCCAAAACGCCGTTCGTTCTGCCTTTAGGGAACCCCCAAAGATTTCCCTTGAAAAGTGTCGCCGCATTGACAACACCTATGCCTTCCAAATGACGGAGCTTGTTACCCGCTCCGTCCGCATTCGAGCCTCTAGCGACGGGGCTTCTGAGCTGACCTGCTCATGCGGCCACCACGAAAAGCCATGCGAGCATCTACTATGGCTCCTTGACCAGGTCGTCAAGCAGACTGTTTATGAACAGGACGTCGAGAAGCCGCTAAACATGACCAATGCCGGCTTCCCTGTTGAAATGGGGGACCCTTTCCAAAACATCTCCAAACACCACTTAGACATCCTCGCTGAGGGAATCCACTGCCAAGTTATTACTCCGGACTCGGAATACGACGATGAGCTGGACTCGTATCGTGTCCAAGAAGCTCGAGAACTACTCTCGTCCATCTACGACAACCCCCCCGAAGACTATCGTCCAGACATATTCACATTTCCTTCCACGGGAAAGAAAATCCTTAAACGTAACGACCTGGACTACACCATATTCCGCATGCTCCTCGACAACCACCATTTTTTCCACTACTTTCTCTCCCTATCTCGATCTACGGATCCAATCAGAGATCCATTCCGCAAATACTCACAGCGCGTCGACCATGTCCTCAACCTATTAGACGCATACTCCAGCTCTGCAGAGTCATCCAGCTCATACTCTTCACAGGAGACACCTCCAGATGTCATCTGGACCTCAGACCACATCCTCGGAACTATTGGCTGCATCAAGAACGACCTGTACCACCGAGAGCGTCCTCTCTCACTTTCACAGGCTACATCAGCCGCTCGATGTCTCGTTCACACCCTAGAGGAAGTGGTAGCTCGCAACCGTGATGTGCATTCCAGCTCCTCCCGCCTCGATCGCAACCTCTACCTGCGTCTCATCGGTGACCGTGACCAGAGCTTCATCCTCGACGTGCTAGGCTTGCTCCCAGAGGCCGCGAGGCAGTTTCTCAACAACCTTGAGTCCATCCTTGAGCAGCTTGGAGTTCATGGTGCGCCCGCGACGTACGTGGAAAAGTTTCACAAACTTCTTCGCAGACTGAGGGCGTCCAGGACAGGATCTGGACTCAAACGGTCCGTTCAAGGCGGTAGTGGTGGCCGTGAGACCAAGAGGATGAAATGAGCAGGGTGGAGATGCGAATACGCTGGCTCTATTCGCAGGCACGCTATGACGTTTTCGTTTCTTTATCCTATGCCCTTCTTCATATCATGGCGTCTTGAAAATGCTCATTTGATATTCCATGCATGGCGATTCTTTTTACACAACCCCCCTTTTTTCATTTTTTTTTATAGATACCTGATCTGGCAATAGAATGTGACAAATTTACTATAGTTAGATTATTTAGGACAAAAGGCTCATGCCACCAAAAAGAAAATTAAAAGCAGGGAAAAAAAGAAAATTCGTACACTATGCATGTTTACTATCTTCTCGACATCTTGTTAACCCATGCTTCCTCCCCGTGTATAAACTGTTCGTCAGACTTCAGATGTATCAAATGCCAAGACCGGCCTCATCACGGAATGCTTCTAATTCAGACAAGACTTCCTTGAGGGTTGGTCTGTTGTAATAGTTTTCGTTCCAGTCGTCTCGCTTCAGGCCCTCCAGTCTCTCCCTGAGCCATCTTTCCGATTTCTCAACCTCCTTAGCCCACCATTCTCGCGCTGTCTTCTGGACATTCAATGCTATCGAAGAGTCATAAGTCGCACTCCCGCGCAGCACAAGCTTATTCCTCTCCCTGACAATAAACTTGCTAAGTCCGGCTTCTCTCCCCTGCGTGCAGCGGTCAATGAGACGTTTCATGCGTTCTGGGGTTCGGGTGTATCCCGGGAACTCAACGGCGGGTTCCCATCGATATGACGACCAGACAGCAGCTCTCTGAGGGGCGCTGTTCCCCTCGAAGATGCACCAAAGAACGCGACCCAACATGTAGACCTCACAGGCCTCCTGTTCAACCGGGGTCAGGCATGCCCAGGGGATATTGTATCCTGCCGATGGCCACATGTATTGTTCTCCCTCGTTCATAGACCGCCAGTTAGGGAGCATTTCGGAGAGAAATGACTCGTACTTCTCGCTAACTTCCTGGGGAATCTCTTCATCAACAGCAATCAGCCTGATATACTCCAGCGCATTGACCTCTGGGGCAGCAAACTCGCACCAAACACCCCGTTGCTCAAAGTCAACCATGACCAAGTCGCGTGATGACGAAAGGACAATGTTGTCGAGCCTCAGGTCTGGGTAGAAGATCTTTGCGGTTCCACGAAGGTATACAAGTGCTGACGCAAGTTGGGTAGCCCACCTTGTTTGATCGTTCAATGACAACTTATTTTCTACACGGAGAAAAGGAATCAAGTCGCGAAGACTTCCATGAGCGTGGTATTCCAATGTAAACCCGACGACTGCAACCTTGTTTCCAAAGCAGCACGTCTTTGTCACCAGATGAACAGGTGACGACATGACGTTAGGATGCGATCCAATGGTAAGGAGTTGCTTCAACTCATGGTACAGATACTTCGTATAACTGGTCAGAGCTTTGAAAATCCAAGCTCTGTCCTGAATTTTGACGACGCAGACGCTGTCGTGCAATTGTGACATGTAAGATAGCTCACCAATATCGATTGTCTGGGGCAATTTCACGTCACTTCCCCAGTATTTTTCGAGGGTTGCGACAGACAAGAGTTGACGCTCCAAGTAGTGAGTTGGAACAATCGATATTTCGGCTTCCGCAACGTTGACAGGCAAGTTAGCAAAGAAGATCCGAGATCCAAAAGGCACATTTTGGAAGATTTGTGCAGGGTCATCGTGGCTGCGTGTCCAATGCTGCAGAATCTGGAGCACATGGCGAGTAATGCCCAATGCCGCAATCCGGGATCCGCTAGTGGTGTGGAATGCGACGTCAACATCGAGAACTCTCCGAAGCTCCAGGGGTAGCTTGGCGGGTTCAGGAATAAAGACATCCATTCGGATTGGTGGTATGTTGTCAAGAAAGAGGGGGACGGCGTAGAATTGGCTCCCAAAAGCGGTGCAGCCATCAATACGCCATAGTGGATGTTCCAGAGCTGCCAGGCTGTCAATGCGGTTCCTGGGGTTCAGTGGCGAATCGTTCCAGTCGAGAGGGACCTCCGAAATTGATTCATTTGAGATGATATCATCGGGGACCGAGGAGAAGGCTGCCGTTGGATGAACGACATCGTGAATGGACTGCTGGCTTAGCTCCATTGCGTAGCCGAAGTCGCACCGTGCGGCAATCCAGTTAAGAAAGAGTGTATAACCGGCCTCAAATAGGGTCTCATCACATAACAGAGAGTACTTGCGATATGTATAACCAGTCTACTGCCTGGTGGCTCGAGCCGCGCAGGTCAGATGCGAAGGAAATTAACGTTGGAGGTACCTTGGCCAGCGTGACCACTGGAGAAGCCAATGCAAAGGCGATGGATCAGGGCCTGTAGCTCTAATAGGTAGATGAAAGAAGTCGGCATGGAGCTAATGCTGAAGAGGACGAGGAGAGCTTTATCGTGTGACGGCGAGGGGACGGACAGTGACGATGACACAGGCGAGTTGGCATCGTTGCAGTTGCCGGTCCTGCAACTCGATTCATTTGGCGTGCTGATCACATGATTGGTCAAAATTGCAGAAAGAAGAAAAAAAACAATGATAGACCGAGCACACGTACTGCATCAGGCCATGGCCCATGGGTACAAAGGACGGCTGTCTCAGGTCTTGTCGCGTCTGTCGACTTGGATTTCCATAACGAAGTTGTCACGAGAATGCTCAGTGAACCGGGCCCTGGATAGATTCTGGCCCGCCCCCTCCGTCAACTAACACTTCTCGAGCATAGAGCCAGCATCCAGCAATTTTTTTTAGTCCTTTAACCCCCCCCCCTGCTAGTTTAGTCGTCGCCAAACTCGAGAAAAGCAGTTCAGTTGGTACACCCAGACTCTTTCTCACGGCCATGAGAGCTTTCGTGACGGATGCAGGATATCACACCAGATCTAACTGACTCAGCGGCCTGTCCCGATTGCAACACAGATGTCTCGCAAGCAGCGCCGTCATGGGCGGGTATTTTATTGGAGGAGAATTGGCCATCGGAAGTGCTGTTCTTGTCCCCCCCTGGTCCAGTGTGTGCGAAATGAGCAAATGCGGATGACGACTTTCGGAAACCATCATGGGCGTGTAACGATCACCGTGATCTCGTCGAATACTTTGGGGCTGGGGCGGTCATATTGCGCCGGGGTTTAACGGACGCCAGGTGTGCACATGTTACTTTTCGGAGATGATTCGTTATGCTGTATGTGTCAGGGGGCTGTCTCAAAAGTAAGAAGAGGTGCAGAGTGGGAAGTGAAGGATGACACAACAGACTCACCGAGCCCCCAGGTGGACGGCGCATTGCTTTTGGGAATGCTGTACAACCTAAGAAACTTGGTTGGGGTCGAACACACAAAACGGTCAATTATTTCACGCGGCGCATAATCACTGGTAACTTACGTCATGAGTGCATGCAAATAAGAAGACTATTTGACCACAGGCATCGGACGAAATACGAGCCTTTGCGAAGCGGGACATGAAAGCGCCTCTGGTAGGAGGGAAACCTTGTGAGGCCCGACTGAATCATGGTAGTATTGACAGATGTACTTGGCATCACGATCAGCGACTGAACTCTGGAGAGGGATGAAACTGTTATATTTTCACGGTCAATTGGCAGAGTCGTGGCCACCCGAGTGCATGGACGGGCGTCTTATAAGTAGCAGAGAGGCTGGTGTAATGATATGGGGACGGCACTTGAACATGACTTCCATTACCTGTTCAGGAGAATATCTATGCGAATATGGTCGGGAACTATCGCATCTGGCGACAATGAGGGGCCGCAGGGTCGAATACTTTGGTGCTACCGTCCAAATACTTGCGATGCCATGCCCGCCAGATCCGACAAAAGCAATGGAACTTATGGGACGATAACGGGATTCGAGTGGAGAGATGGAGGTCGTGGCCTATCAAATAAAAAGAAAAGTGCTGCAATGGTAGTGCTCAGGGTTGCGAAAAGAAGCAGCTGACTCAAATGTCAGGGTTCGTATCCCGAACGGAGGACCACAGCAGGGTGCCAAGGCCGGAGGGTCTAGCACATGGGCCAGGCCGGGGAAGGCCCCGAGTGGTTGATTTACAATGTTGCGCTCGTACGGGGGCCGTGGTATCATTGTGCCTTGTGCTAAGATGCCGGAGGATTGGCATACGAGGCTGCGGTGTTGGAAAAAGGTTGTGCGTCACATCCAAGGATTCCATGCACGATTAGACCGGGCTAGACCCCGCGAAGAATGGCGGGATGAATTGGACGCGCGCACAAGGGATTCTGACATACATGAAAATACCGGCACGACGTCCATGGCGACGGGAAGATCCGACGAGAGTTTGCGGTTAGTGGGGTGGACAGATAGTAGGATGGAAGGATCGCGTTACGCCTCGGCTGGGCTGGGGTAAATTCCCGCTTCCTTGATTTAATTTGGCGGGTTTTATTTTGTTTTTCCAGTGGATATGCCTAGGGTTCCATCCACAGGTGAGGCGAAAGTTGGGGCAGGCAAGGGAAGCCCAGTCGGCACCATTGTCGTCGATTTCCCAGTTAGGCAACCGGCCCTGTAGTTGGCTCCTGCCTTCCCGAAACCCCCGTTGAGGCCGTTGAGTTAAATGGGAGCTAGGGAGGGACGTGGAGACCTTCCCTTACCCAGGTAGGTAGATAGGCGGGTACTCCTCCACACTTGCATCTGAAATGGATGACGACGTGGCCCAGCGCTGAGGCAAGGTACACAACTACCATGCCATCAGCCTTACTCTTGCCATGTACAATACCACGCATGGCAACTAATACCGCACGCCCAGACTCTCGCACGGCATTTGCTACTCGAGTATACCACATCACGCCGTGCCCCTACAATACAAGAATGCCGGCTGTTTATGCCGGCTGGGACCTTGCTATTGTGGCAGTCCATGTCCAGTCGTGAATGCACGTCAACCGCCAAGCTGCCCAGGCCAAGCGAAGAACTAAAAGCAAACATACCTATGTACAGCCGGACGGTGATCGGTCCGATGCCTGTCCTATGGTTGACGGCGGTTGGGGGATAATAATGTCCTGGCTTCACCGGTCCCCGCTTCTCGCTCTCCATCGTGCCAACCACATCTGTTGCGTGACGATGGCGTACATGAATCCTGTCACATGGCGTGGGTGGCATCCAGCATTGCCGGCCTTTCGCAACCTGGAAGCTGGCCACAGCATTTGCATCAAGACCAGTCAGCGCCTATCCGGCGGATGGGGTTAGAAATGCTAGTCGTGTGGGCGTAGGTGCAACGGGGGGTCTGGAGGAGTAATTGGGTGAGTATGGGATGCCGGTCAGCAGGCGTAAGTGACTTGTTACACTAGCATTTGCACTCGCGCTGCACTCGTACTCATACCTTGCCCGTACCGTGTCCATGATAGTTTCCCGTGCTTCATCCCATGCTTCGCCTCGTGGCCAGTCTCTCGGCCCCGAGTCCGCACTGGCCGGGCTTATCTTCCTGTCGATGTGAACCCTGTCCGTCCGACTCCCATGCCAAGCACACGCAGTTTCCTTGTATTCTCGGGAATCGCTTGACGGCATTCGGGGCGTCCCAGGTAGCGAATACTTGCTTTCTTGGCCTGCCCGCCCCAATATTGGCCTCGGCCGAGGCCATTTCAACGCACGACAAAAAAAAGCAAAATGATACCCTACCCACCCCGGGCTGTTCGTACCACCATTGCGGGCACTGGACTCCAGTACCATGTCAATCACATGGGCGATTATATGCACCCAACGGCGGTCGTTGTCCCTCGTCAGTGAGCATCCGTGGCAATGGGACTGCAGAGTTGGCAGAGAGATATCCGTGATGGATGGACCAAGCACCCGTGGCATGGCAAACCGGCATCCACGTCAACGAGTCGAACCACTTCCAGCCCTTCCAGTCAGTTCCAACCTTTCAGTCCCTGGTCCCAGTCCTCCCTCTGCGACCCCTCCCAGTCGCGCGCTCTCACTCTCTCTGTGGCTCAATATGTGGCCTTGGGCTGGGCCACACTCTCCACCTGATCGGAAAGCCCAGGCACACTGGGCCGTAATAATCCAAGAGTGTTTCCGTCCAAGCACTGCAACCAGACAGGCCCCTGTCACGTCCATGGTACCCCTCAGACCGGTCAAAAACAATTCAGCACGGAGCAATGTCGTCGTCGTCCTCACCGAGTCCACTCTTCCCTTTCTCAGACTCGACCATCTTCACCCTTCCCAGCAGCCCGTTGAACCGTCGCTTCAATCGCTTGACGCCCAGTTACTACGGCCACCACACCGCCAGCCGCCACCTCACCCGCAGCTCGCATCGGCCGTCATCCCTACCTACCTCCATCGCGGCCGCAAGCATACCGGCCTGGCTCGACACACCAAGCGCTTGCTCAAGGACCGGCGCCAGTACCACCACAGCTGGCGTCAACATCGACAAAAGACACCACCGACCTGAGCCAAGGCCTCGCATCACGTCTCAACACGCTGTCCCGAAATTTTCAAGGACCGGCCACAAGCAGCGCGCCCACCACCAGCAACCCCAGATCGGCTGCACCACTGCTCTCGCTTCTTTCGCCTCGTTTCTCTCCAACTGAGCTCGAGCTAGCTCCGAGTGTCGCCCGGCCTACCTTACTTTCCTTGTCCGTTCTCCGCCTGACACCCTCACCCGCGCCCTCGCCCGCGCCCTCGCCCTCGCCAGCTGCCCTCGCCTCTCTCGTCTTGTAGGACTTTTTTTTCTCTTCCCCCGAAACCTTTAGCTCACCTCATTGTTGTCTGCCTGGTTCTGGTCTACCTGACACTCCACTCAACGCACTACGGGGGTTGATTTTTACCTGTCCCGGTGATGGCTTTCGTGGCACCTTAGCCTACCACCACCCTCCCCCTCCTCTCACCCCGGCGTCGCTCAACCTCACCCGGTGGTCTTGAGCTTAGCCTGACCGACCCTGACGCTCCTTGTTCCTGCTTGTATACCCTATACTTCGGTCCCCACGTGGTGGTACCTTGACCTTTGTTTCTTGCTGCTGCGCAGCTTCTGTTCCACACCCTGTCTCACTGCAGCCATTATGGTAAGAGATTTCCTCTCCCCGGTTGGCGGCAACCTGCATGGGTTATATCATTGATCCCTTCCCATCGGTGTCCCCCTTGGTAGTCCCCTGCGGCCGTTGCCAATCACGCCTGCGTTCTCTCTTGTCGCTGCCCCATCAGAGCTCTCGTGCCCATAGCTCCCGGTCAAGAGTCTTCTTGGCCTCGCCCCCAATCCTCTTTTCAGCACTCTTTCTTACCTGAACTGTGCGGTGAATTGATTCTTCTATAGAATTCTCATCACCCTTTTAAACCTAAGAGACCTCGTCCTCAGCCGGGGGCCGAAGAGCCGGTGCCTACTTCATCGCCGCTCATCTCCTCTGATCTGGAGTTTGACTTCAACACTTTGCCTCACGATATCCAGGTTCAGCTTGATCGGCTCGCCCAATTCTATGGCATTTCTTCTGGTGTCCACATTCACCATACTATTCTACAGGAGCAGTCGCGGAAGAAACGAAGATTAGATCGATCCTGCTCAATGGCTCCAGAGCGTGGATCGGCCTCGCAGGGCGCGCTGGAGAAGTTTCCCGCCTTTGATCAGCGCTCCGGCGGCCACTATGGCCAGCCATCAGGCTGGATCGAACCTGGGTCGTCTTCAATGGCTTCCCCAGGCTCGCCACTGGTGAAGCGGATGGCCGACTTGGGTTCCTTTTTATGTCCCTTCTGCGGGTTTGGCGGCGTGAGGCAGTTGGATGGTATGTGTCAAGTTCTTTTCTTTGTCTCTCCTTCCCTCACACTCACGCCCTCCTGTCCTAGCCGACATGCCCGCCCTCGCCTACATGACTAACTCCCCGTTCAAGGCTATCAGCAAATACCCGATGCTCCACCAATGGTGCAGAGTGAGAGCATCCCATACACGGCAGAGAAACCGCCGTCCATGCAAGCCCAAACCTCTGAGCCTTATGTCTCTACCGGTCTAGATATGACAGAGCAAGCTTCCCTGGCGTACCAGCAGCCTTCGTTGACGTCTCCATCCCTCGCCAACTTTACCCCCATGCCAGAGCAATCGACGTTGACAGTTCAATTGGTCGATGACTCAAGCTCGTCTCAGCAACATGGCTTGCCAGTCACCGAATATTATCCTACCCAGGCACTGAAACCTGACTCGGAGCTCCAAAGCCAACCTGTTATGGTGTCTGACCCCATTGTTTCCCAAGATCTGTCTGCGATCCCATACGCTGCTGATCTTAGTCTCGTTGTTCCACAGGATATGTCGCACCAGGTCTTGGCAACAACTGTGAACATGTCTCAGTATGCCCTTGTGCCAACGGACCAGCAAATGGATGAAACTGTTTCTCAAGCTGGGCTATCAAACGGCTGGGGAGATATGTCGTTGTTGGACCAGCAATCTAATTTTGACATTCTCTTGCCGAATCAGCGCGGAGGCAAGCGCGGCCCATTCAAGGATCTGAATCTTCGTGAACAGACAGCCCAGACCCGCAAGATTGGTTCATGCATCAGATGCAGGATGCAGAGGATCCGCGTAAGTAACCCAATGTTGGAAATTAGACAATCTCCGGATTGCTTTGTTGAGAAACATCAAATCGAAATGCTGACTTATGCGCCGCAGTGCGAGAACAATACGGAAGAGGATGGAGGCCCATGCTTGACGTGCAAGAAGGTGTCCAACTCCAGAGCAGGCCGGTTTCCTTGTCTCAGGTACAAGATAACCGATGTTAGGTTATTCAAGCCTGGGCAAGTTCCTGGCTTTGAATGGACTCGCAGGTGGAATAACAATATTTCGGATCCGATCCAAAATTGGGCGTCGGAAGATGTTAAGGTCATTTATATTTCGGACGGTCTCTCCAACAGATCTGTCGAAGTCCAAGTCCGGCGATTCATTCCTCAAGCAGGCGATAAGCTTGAACGGACGTGGGACTACAATGGGACGAAGAAGTCAGTCAAAATACCGCCCTATGCTCTTGTGAAATTGGATGAAGTGAAAAATGCCTACTCGGACCATATTCGAGAAACCATGCGTGACGCCTTCAACAGACTGTTGGGATGTCAGGATGGTCTCATTTATCAGACGTATGATCGAGCATGGCAGATATTTCGTGACCCGGCTACTCCAATGGAGTGCCTGGACCTAATTGGCCGGACGCTGATGCTTTGGATGTCCATTCGTCTGTCGACCAGGTCGAGCTTCATCGTTGGAGACGAGACTTTGGGGATGCATCGAAACATTCTAGATGAGACAAGTCCGAATCACGGCTTGATCCCGCTCCCACCAGTTCTTGGTGCACAACTGGATCTCATCTTGATACATCATATTCAGACAAGACTCCGCAGAGAACTGTTGGACAGGCTTCAAAAGATGATTCAAAAGAACAAGCAAAGCACATGGCTAGTGACTTACCTTGTGACTTTCATTCTTTTGCATAACACGGCTCTTATCACGACCCATGATGCTGGCTACGCCAGCAAGCATGGAATGAAGGTAAGGAAGGTTACAGAATACGGAAGAACCCAAAAGAAATGCGTCTGGGAAAGGGCCACTTTTAATGCGCGCACCTTAGCCACATACTTTAGGGCCATGAGGTTTGCTAACGTTTGATGTTCTTGCAGCGACGATTCGCCCGAGAGGACAAGGTTAGAGAGTATCACCTGGGTGAGTGAGACAGGGCCTCCCTTACGCCCCCCCACTAGACGAAACCCCGTGGATCGTCATAAGGAGCTAACAAGATGGCGGCAGGTGCCAACATTCTCCTGGCGCATTTCCACTACTGCAACAAGGGCATTTATCCTTTCTCCGAGGGGTGCAAAGACCAAGACCTGAGGACCCTGGCCGGATTGGATGAGGAGAAGATCCAGTTCGTTCACGCCACTAGGGCATACGCTAACCAGTATAGTAAGTCCGGGCTAGGCGCCCCCTCCCAGTACCGAATCCCCGGGGCAGCGCTAATTTAGTATGTGTGACTATACAGAACAGGAGTGGGAGGACCTCCGGAATAGTGCCGCCTATGAAGATGACTATTTTTTCGTCAGCCAGTTGTTTGAGGAGAACTGGCAGCCTCGATCAACGATATAATTGGACAGAGATGGGCAGGTGGTGGCGAAGGTTCAAATTGAGGCACTCTACAGATGCAAGGCAGGGCAGATACTCCACCCAAGGCAGAGATTGCTCATAAGCATTGGGGATCATGGTGGCCTTGGTGGTACCTGTGGGCCACGGTTTTTTTCTTCTTTTTCAGCGGGATATTTCTCCCGTTTAGTTGACGCAGGCGGAAGGCGTTTTCAGATGCCCCATACATGTTATTTCCCCCCTCCCCGCTTAATACCTCGAGGTAGGTTGGTACGCAGAGGCGCAAGGCGGTGGCTAAGTATGTACTAGTTGTATGATGACATGAACGGCATGGGGGAAGCAGGAAGCTAAATGATGGACGGGACAGGAGCAGGGTGGACCCACGGATAGGGACATTTGATAGGGAGGAGGAAGAATGGCCAAATGGCCTCCCTCAACCGAGATATAAGAACGGCAGACGGGTACCGGTCCATGTCAGTGGCCAGTGGCCCACGTCCTCCGATGTTCACGGTGTACGGAGTGCCGGGACCCGCCGCAGCCGAAAGCTTGTTCGCCTTTACACGGCGGCGGATCGACTGATGTGGCGCCGCGATGCCCAGCGGCAAAGTGTTGGGTATGAGGTTGCTAGCGCATCTGAGGCTGCACTGTGCGTCATACGTGCAAAATGATACGGACAGGAGGAAAAGAAAGGAGAAACAATAAGAAAAAAAGATTTATTTGCTCTCAAAGCTGTACCCTTGTCACCCCTGCGACATGTACCTTACTCTGAGTATTTAGTACTCACTTTCCCGGTCGGCATAATAAGTTACTTAGTGCCATGTTTTATTTTTGTCAGGAGGCCGCGTCTGGCTTGTCCCCCAGCGGCATGGTTAGGCGTCGTGTCCGACCCTTGGCCCGAGACACCATGCTGCCAGTCAGCACAGACGATGGGTTGCGGCTCGAAGCGGGCAGGCACTCTCTCCTCCACCCCGGTCAGAGCAGTCTATTTCACGGCCTGGTTGCGGTGTGAAGGATTGGGCGAGCAGGACGAGGGAGGAGGGTCGTGCGATGGACGGTGTGACGGGAGGCAGGGTGACGGGTGACGGACGGGAAGACGGGAAGACGGAAGCGATTCGGATTATGGACCGGACGCTGCTGGGCAACATACATGGCATATAGGTAGGCAACTTGGTTGCGAGATGCTTGCTCCGTTCGCCTGCAGAGACGGGACCTCCCCCGGCGCTAGACTCACGCCGGGTCGTGGGCACCGTGGGTCGTGGAGAGTCCGGTGTATTCAACAAGGTCGTTTAGGATGCCCACAAAATGGTTCAAGTCCCAAGCGGCAGCCAATTGGACATGGGTTGGGCAACGGGCGATCCTTAGCGGGTCCCTCTCGTCGCACCCCCGAATGCACTCGCCCGATGTGTTTCGCTCTTTCTTCTGCGCCGCGCCGGCGTCTGCGGTCTGAAGGGGGGAGGGGGTAAAATGATATTATTGAGGCTAGTTTTTATTTATTTATTTTTTATTCTAGCTCTTGGGCCTTTTTATTTTATTTTTATGTTTTGTTTTTTTTAACACCTAGTTTTTCTTTTTGAGTAAACCGCCTGGGGGCTCGACACATCATCGAAACCTTCTCTCGCCCTGGCCGTGCCGTGGCTGGCTCATCAAGTCCCCTTGTGATCATGACTCTCGCACCCGGGATGTGTGTATCTGAGGTGATGCCCAAGATGTATTATCTCGGTTCATCGTCCCATGGGATCCTTTGATGTTTGATGTTGCTTGTAACCTTTGCTTCTTGCTTGTTGTTGCCGCTTTGCTGCAGGGCGCATACTCGTGCTCGCATCCACCGACGCACCCCTTCCACGATCAATATGTTTGTGTTCATCGGACCTACATGACAATGACCAGTCACCTGTCCTTGTCCTAAGGTACCTGCGTCGTGCATCTTATATGTAACCAGGCAGCTGGAGTTGTGTAAGTATACTTAGTTATTCCACCACGGACAGAAGAAAAGGGGGCGTTGTCGCTCGAAGTTCCCTCCCGCACCTGACTATAATAAATATCTCGAATGGCTCGTCTCGCCCGCCCTGCCCTTGCTCACTTGACCTCCCTCATCCCCTACCTCGCTTTTTATTTTAACTTCCTTTCCTCCCTACTCCGTCCCCCTCCTGCTTTCCTCTCCCCACTCTTCTTTCGAAAGTCTAGTTTGGCAAGAACACGCCGGCGGGCACTTGATCGCCTTCAACGTCATCACACCCGTCGTTCACCTGCTGTCCCAGGTGCCCCTTGCAGCTTTTGGAGACAACACCACCCGCTCCTGCCAACACTACCACCACCACAACCACAGAGACAGCAATCACGCCTGCCATACCCATACCCAATTCCTGCTTTCTCTGAAACGAGACAACACTTATTCTTGCTTCTCGTCCCCCAACTTTCAAACTCTTCATCCCCCAGACTTCGCTGCTCAACTCGCACCGCGACCCTTCAACTTCATCCTAATTCTACTTTTTTTCTTTTCATTCGACACAACACACATCTCCGCAATTCACCCATATTTTCATTCTTGTGAGTCCCCTGGCTTCATGTTGACTATATGCGGTCTGGCGTTGGAGTGCATGCTAATACATTACCCTCTCCAGGAAGGGGAAGAAAAATACTACCCAGCAGAGTCACCACCACCAAGTCAAGGGTAAAAATACTAACACCACCCTCCCTTAAAGAATGGCATTTCCAATGGCTGGGCCTGTTATTGGCCTGGCCCCAGTCTGTGAGCTGGGTCGTGCAGCCGCTGCGTGTTCGGTTCGCGTGGAGGCACCAGCAGGATTACCAGAAGGCTTCCCCACAAGGCTCGATGTGCCCATGGCGTGGACCGGCGCCCAATTTGCTAATCAGGAGTCTGAGTACATTTACACGCTCAGTGAATCTGATCTGCACCAGCTCATAAAAGCTCTGCAGCACTTCAAAGGTTTGTTTCCCTGGCCTAACGGCGGCTCCTTGACGACCTGGACTAACGTGCATTTCTAACCCCAAAACAGACTTGGGCTTGGACGGGGATTTCGTCTCTCGAGACAACTTTCCTCTTCCCACCCTGGGCCCCCGACTGGACAAAATTCGCCGAGACGTCTATGACGGTAAAGGATTCGGTGTAATTCGTGGGTTGGATCCACAAAAGTTTTCTGTCGAGGATCTTTCTGTCATCTATCTCGGTATCCAGTCGTACATCGCCAACCGCCATGGCCGCCAGGACAAGAAGGGCAACATGATGGGTCCGGAACCCCCATTCCCCCGCTATTTGGTTACTTCAGGGTAAAATGACTAACACGATATTAGTTCACATTGTTGCCGATAACTCGTCGCAGCTCAAGGCTGGACACCATCGTCACTCTACTTCGCCTATTGTGAGTAGTCTGCATTACGCCAATCTCTGTCTTGAAACCTCTGCTGACCTGTACTCCTGACCTTCCACAACGAAGAAGCCGGTGACCTGGTGAGCTGGCTTACGCGGAGTACCGCCGCCTCTGGGGGTAAATGCATCATTTCCTCGGCCTACACTGTCTATAACGTCCTAGCCGCCAGTCGTCCAGACATGATCCGCATTTTGGCCCGATCTGACTGGCCCTTTGCCATGTAAGTGGAAGCAACAAGAAACTTGGTTGTCGTGCAGCTGAAACCCACTGACACGGATCACCACGGCAGGCCCCGATTTCAGTGCAGACCAGTTCTCTTCCATCATGACGGACGTGTGATCATCAACTTCGGCCGCGTGCCACTCACGGGCAACGCGGTTCACCCACGCTCCAAGGCTCTTCCATCCGTGACAGCACGCCAGGTCGAGGCCCTCGATGCCATTGAAGCAATTGCCAAGGCCGCACAACTGGAAATCAAGACACAGGCTGGTGACATTCATTTCATCAACAACCTTGCCATCCTGCACAGACGGGAGGGATTTGTCAATGGCAAAGCACCCCAGGAGCGCCGACACTTGGTCCGCATGAGACTTCGCGACGATGACCTTGGATGGAACCTTCCCGCAGATCTGAGACAGGAGTGGTCGGCGGCATTTGACGAGGCTGGTCCTACAATCTGGCACCTCGAACCCATGCCGGACGGTTTCTTTCCGTTACGATCCCATGCTAACTAATTACTCGACCGATGAAAAAATTAATATCCATGACACCGGCGAGGGGATGCTGGCAGAAAAGAAAAAGAAAAAAAGAAACGGGAAGATTGCATTATTGGTAAGTACATGGGGAGATCGGTTGGGAACATGGGGGTGCATCAGATGGGCCGATGGTTGGCGTCAAGGGTATTGAATTGGGGAAGAGAAAAAAAGGTCGACTTGCATGATACCTCAGTGCATTCTGGCATTAAAGTGTGTTTAATTCGGGGTCCTGGTCATGGAAAGGGACAAGATTGTTGTTGGGGCTTGGTCGATCCTGTGTGTTGGTCATGGTTTGTGCGTTTGGGACGGTGGGAAGGGTGGGAACGCTGGCTGACAGGCCGGTGACTAATAGAATTGGGCCTTTAGGGCGGAGGCGTAATAGGACAAAAAGTACAGGGGGTTTGATAGTTTTCTTAATGCAATTATTTCACTCAAACAGCCTAGGAGACGTGATTGATGTGATGGTTCGCGGCTTAGATCCAGGCCCTACATCTTGCTGGGTTGGGGATGTCTAAGTGGTTTGGTACATAGGGATATCTCTTTGGCAGAATGGGACATCAAGAGCAAGACGAGCATGGGTATGTGCCGGCTTTGGGGGCGGAAATGGGAGTCGGAGGGGCTTAGTCATGTACCTCGCCCACTGGAGTGATGGCATGGGGATGTGTGGACTCGGAGGGGAGTGCAAGAGAGCGCCGGAAGATCGACATTTTTCGTCGAAGGCGGGTGAAAGACCAAGAGGGAGGATCGAAGGCTTAGTCCCATCGTGGAGGCTACCGGCAGGTGGATGCGCATCTACCACTGGAGAGCAAATGGTATGGAGCAAGGGTTTAAGGGGGTGGGCCTGGACGCACATGGGTGCCAGGACGACTGTGCCAGAGTAACGGGTACGCAGTACCGTACAGGGGGTAATGGCTGTGCGGTGGATGGATACGACGAGTGACGGGGTCGAGATGCTGGCGCGCCAAATTCGGAGGCCGTGGCTGGATGACGAGAGTATGAGATGATGGACCCATGATAATGATGGGAGAGGCTAAGTCAAAACCACAATGGCGGTCACAAGACGTAGGGCCCGTTGGGTTTCTTTTCTTTTTCCTTTTCTCCCTTCCTTCCTTGTTTCTCTATTTGCTTTTCATTTGGGATCGAAAGACGATGCTATTGTGCAGGATACAAAGTTCCCGCCTGACGACAGGTTTTGAATCTATATTAGGAGGACTGACATATGGGGCTATTTTTTCTTTTACTTGACCAGGGAGCAGTCTTGGGATGCGGTGAAGTCAGGCCTTGGTAATGATTCGCTGATTCAGGAGCACTTGTTTTACTTTTTCTCGTAGACCTTGCCATGCTGTGTCTCTCTTGTGGTCTGCATCAGTGGTTGAGCTTTTTCTTTTCTAATTTTTTATTATTTTAAATTCCTGACTGCGCGCACTTGTGCGAGCGAGAGTGACTTGCTTTTGCATAGCGTAGCGCGGTGACTGGGGTCACCTTGCTTATATTTTTCCTCTTCTCTCCCAGCACGAGATATTTCTTTGCTCGGAGGGGCATTTTCTACTCGTTCGGTCTCGTTTTTTCTTTTGCTTTTTTCGCCAGGGTGTTATCACTTTGCTTTGCCTGGTTGCGCGGGAAGCTTTCTCGATTCAGAGGCTTGTATGATTGAGATGCTGGTGAGATTCAATGGCGGTGAAGAACAACCCCGGTACAGATGGTGACAACAGATGACAATGACGACCATGGCCACGACACGAAATAAGACCAGGTCAGGAAGGGGGAGATATCAACGCCAGCCAGTCGGAGATTGAGCACGACATGGCAGCGGAGTCGTGCGTCCGCTATCAACCAGAACAATATACATAGGGCTACTGCTGCTTCTTCTCCTTCTGGCAAGCTAGCAAGGGGGTTGGGCGAACCTAGGGCCCGTGAGTAGTAAAGTATCGCCCGTAGAGACACGGTTGAGCAGCCCCTTGTGGGTGACAAAGGCGAGGCTCTTGGAGCTGGTCATGGCAGTGGACCCAGTTAGCGACGTCGGGTGACGACCCATGGTCATTTAGGAAGCCAGAGGGAGAAAGCGGATTTCTCATGAGGCATGCGATGCAGGTTCAATGGTATGCTATGCAGCGCAGAACGAGCGATGCGATGCGACATGATGCGATGCCATGTGAGAAGACCGATGTGGTTGAGTGGGACAAGAGACCAGATCGAGAGAAGGTGGGCCAATCGCGACCTGCTACAGTGTTTGGATACAGTGCGGACAGGATAGGGAGAGAGATCTGTGCTCTCACGATTCTCATGTTTCAACTGTAGTTCCCGCGACTTGGTCAGATACTAGAAAGTAATAAAATATTATTTTTTTTATTTTTTTTAAAAAAAAAAGAGGCGAAAAGAAAAGAAGCTGGCCACCAACACGTGATGGGCGCATCTGCCACATTTTAGTCTGGGCGTCATCCAGCATACGCACACGTTGGACGGTGCAACATGCTGTCGATCTGTGTCAGCCCACTCTAGCCCCGGGAAAGCAATGCTGCTGTATGAGAGGCATCTTGTGTCCAGGCCGGTCGATGCTTCTTTTCAGTGACGGTACTTTGTCTAGGTACGACGCATCACTAGAGTCTCCTTACGGGGTACAGTAGGATACATTCATGTCTAGGGTGAATGGCGGCGTAGGGCTATCACGGCCAATTGGGGTGTTTGCGGCACTCCCTTAGTTTGCATTTGCGTCCTTATCCCCCATGTGACGGCATCAGACAATGCCAAGACTTGCGCCCCCCGAGGTCTTTTTGGGGCCCCAGTTCCTCTTGGATGGTTCGTTCGTCGTTTACCTGTTCCTGTTGTGGTTTCTTCTTGCAAGACATGCCCCTTGTTGGTTCTTAACTTGCCCAGGTCTCTTTCTTTAACTACCTACCTACCTACCTAGAGTTCAGTGGTTATTTTGCAGGAGTACGTACCGGCCCCGCACCGCGGATGCACAGTGCTAGCCCCGGCCGCCTCTGTGCGCACGGCCCTCGTCACTTCTCCCACGGCCTCGTGTCGCCCATCTCAGACAGCTCTGCAGCGCAGTGCCACAGTCGTAAAGCTATTGGTAGAGGCACCTCAGCTCGGCGAGCATCAGCAGCGGAAACACAGCATTGTGACACTCTTCAAATTTAAATTTCTTTTTTCTTTTTTCCTTTTACTCTCCCCCCTTCCTTCCTGTTAGATTTCAAAGCCGACGCCGCCGTAGACGCAGCAGTGCATGACTCTTGACCCAGGTCCTGCGCATCTTGTAGCAAGCCTTCTTTTGCTGAGGTTCCAAGGCGTGGTGGATTTGTATCAGCGGCGCCCAGACCAATAGAGCCTGGACACTTCTCCCGACCGATCGATCGATCCGTGATCTCTCTCTTTCTCCCAATCGTCGCACCCCCCTCTCTCTCCCCACACACACGCTTCAGGGCGTCCATTGTTCTGTCTCCATAACATCCTTCAATCTTCCAGGCCTTTGCTTTCCAGGATCTCCCATCTGAGTGGCCGGGCTCCTCGGAACACTGGGGCCGCCCCCCTGACGCCACGCAAACTCCAAGGACATCCCACGCATTGGACATTCTCGACCACCTTTCGCCTTTCAGCTGCCTTGACCAAGCTGAGGCAAGACTGGGCGGTTACTCCTTCCGCTGTCACCCCTATCAAACGCACCTCCGGCTGCAACGCTACAACCTGCCCTCATCCTCTTTCCCCTTCTCTCTTTCGCCCCTTGACGCCGGCTCCCCGTCCCCCAAGCGCCCGGCGTGAGACATACCACGCGAGCCGCATCACGGCCGGCACCATGGCGGCGTCCCAAACGACACGCGGCCACAAGTCCCCCCTGGGACGGGACGCTGGATACCAGGCCGTATACCAAGATGAGGATCATGCCGACGACCAGGACGAAGGGCACATGTCACCTCCCATGCCCATGATGGCCCGCGGCCCTAATCGGCCCTACCGAGGAGTCGTCATAGTCCTCTCATTCCTTGTCATCATTCTGCTTGGTGGAAACCTCTATCTCACTCTTCCGTGGGCCTTCCGCTCCGGTTCCGGTTCCTGTCGATGCTCGTCACCGGATGTGCCCCAGTATTTCCAGACCTCCCCGGAGCTTTGGGCCGGAGCAACCGCCACCGGCCGACCTGCCTTCATGGCCCAGACCCGCGTCTTTGACCCTACCAACACCTATGTCCCCAATGAGCCGCTGCAGACGGCCATCCCCGTGGAGGGCATGATGGAGGGCAATGAGAGCATCTTTCACAATATGGGCTACTTATCGCCATACCACCCAAGCCCTGGGTTTGGTGTTGATGAATACCCCCTTCCCGAAGGTGCTGAAATCATCCAGGTCCAAATGCTGTCCCGTCACGGAGCACGATATCCAACTCCAAATTCCAACGTGGCCGCACTGGGCAAACTCATTGCTAACCATTCGGGCGAGTTTGAGATGAGCGAAGGTTTAAGCTTCCTCAACAACTGGGAGTATCAGCTTGGCCTTGCCATCCTGGTTCCTAGAGGACGCGAAGAGCTTTTCCAGTCGGGTATTCTTCACAGTTACATGTACGGCAATCTATACAACCCCAGTACGAAGCTCATTGTGCGAACTACGGTATGTGTCTTTTACAGGTGGACTAAGAAACCACTCAATGGCGGGAACTAATGGAACACAGACTCAGGACCGTATGTTGAAGTCAGCTGAGAACTGGATGGCGGGCTTCTTTGGCCTAGAATGGTAAAACCCTGGTTATAAAACGAGAGGTCTTGAGATTAACCTACTACAGGACCAATAATGCTACCATTGAGGTCATTATCGAAGCTCCCAACTTCAACAACTCTCTTGCGGGGTCTCTCAACTGCCCCAATAGTGCTACCAAGGTTGGTTGGAAGGAACCTGTTGACACATGGGTTGATATTTATCTTAAAGATGGTATGAGTTCTTTTTCCTCTCCTTGCGCAGTGCCAAGGACATAATCCTAACCTATCCTACAGCCACGGCCCGTTTCCAAAGGATGACCAAGGGGTTCAAGTGGAGCCCTCAGACTGTTTACGCAGCTCAGAACATGTGCCCGTACGAAACTGTTGCCTACGGGTACAGCAAATTCTGCGATCTTTTCACATACGAAGAGTGG
The DNA here is from genome assembly GCA_020623695.1 of Calonectria henricotiae. Taxonomy (NCBI): domain Eukaryota; kingdom Fungi; phylum Ascomycota; class Sordariomycetes; order Hypocreales; family Nectriaceae; genus Calonectria; species Calonectria henricotiae. The sequence continues at coordinate 54,751 of JAHVYB010000204.1, forward strand.
AAACATTTCGGTTACTCGATTGACTTGACATTTGCTGCCGGTGCTGGTTTCCACAGCCCGATCGCGGTAGGTAATATCCAAGTATTGTCCCGCGATTTCGTTATTCTAACATTTGTCATCGTCAAGAGAGCCGTTGGTATCGGATACCAGCAAGAAGTAATTGCCCGCCTCAAGAATCACACACTGGGTTACTCGGGCTCGCAAATCAACACCACGCTTGACGGCAGTACTGAGACGTTCCCTCTTAACCAGAGCTTGTATTTTGACTTTTCTCATGATACCAACATTGTCTCTGTTCTTACTGCCTTTGGTTTGACTCAATTCAGAGACGACCTCCCCGCCGATCGATACCCTGGTGATCACGAGTTTATTGTTGGGCACGTGACACCGTTCGGCGCTCGCTTAGACATTGAGATCATCAAGGCGCCGAAGCCTGTCTCAGCCAACCGAGACGGCTACGAGGATGGTGGAGAAACCAAGTACGTCCATTTCATTCTGAACCAGCGTACTTTGCCACTTGGCAAGAGCTTTCAGGAGTGCGGCGATCGCAAGGACGGGTGGTGCGAGTTGGAGACGTTCCTGAAGGTTCAGGAGAAGATGCCGGAAATTGCCAACTACAACCACGCTTGCTTTGGAGACTATCCCAAAGTCCCCTATGGTCAAGTAAAGAACGGAGTGCCCCTCTGATCTGGTTCAACTTACCACACAAGATGTAAGATACTGGGAGGGATAGAAGGGCTGGAGAGCATAATTATAGATAGAACTCAGGCGGACGATGGTAGACGATTTTTCCAAGGAAGCAGCATTTGGTATTGGTCATTTAGTGACATTTAAAGTGCCGATTTATCCGGTTGTGTTGGGGCTGGCTTACCCAAGCCTCATAGATACTAGATAAATTGTCTTATATTTGAGACCCTGTCTTCACCCCCAGGACTCATTACGGAACGCCATGTAACCAATATTAGATGACGCCGAGAGCTTGCTTGTATTTTACACACAATGGATACCGGTCAATCACAGCCATAAGGGAAGCAAGTCGAGAGTTTGTTTCAATGATATGGACATTCTGATTCCACAACTATATCTAAAGTGCCAGACTGAAGCGTTGTATGTACGTCCTAAATGATTTGCATGTCGCTTTTCCAAAAGGCAGATACCAAATCCATCTACCATGCGGGTATTACAATTGTACATTGCACAAAACAAAATTCGAACCAAGACGCCAGTGCCGGCTTTCCCAACTACCCGTTTGGAACATTAAAAATGAAACAGCACAAAGAAAAGAAGAAAAATCATATATGCCCGCACCCCTTACTACTGCTCAAAGTGCGCGCTCAAGCGGTCTTTTCGTTGATGGAGCTGTCAAGCCTCTCAACGGAGGGGGCCTTGGTGACAGCGTTGTCATCGGACAGGCTGGGGGTGTGCATCATAGACTGGTGCTCCTGGATACCATGGGTGGGCTCGAGGACATCGCCATCCTCGGCGGGCTCATCGCGGTGAGGGCTCCAGGCAAGGAAGTCGCGACGGACCTCAACGTAGTCGTAAGAGAACTCTCCGTGCTGGTCGTCATCCATGCCGAGGAGCTCAGCCTCCTCGGAAGCACGGAGCTTGAGGCCGGGAATGAAGTCGATGATCTTGGCGATGATAGCGGACATGACGAAAGCGTAGGCAGAAGCGGCAACGATAGCAGCAATCTGCCAGCCGAGGACAACATATTTGCCGTCGAGGAAGCCACCGGTAACACCGACGTTGACACCGTCGAGGCCAATGATCTCGCCGGAGGCAAAGAAGGCGTTGAAGATGAGACCGACCATGCCACCGACACCGTGCTCAGCGAAGACATCAAGGGAATCGTCGATGCGGATAAGGAACTTGACTGTAGATTAAACGGTCAGCGGACAAGTCGCACATGTTTACATGGGAATAAATTACTCACTCTTGGTAGCAAAGTTACAAGCGACGCCAGCAACAACACCGAGAATGATGGAGGCCCAGGGGGTGATGAACCCGGAGGCAGGGGTAGCGGCAACAAGACCAGAGATGGTACCAGAGCACCAACCGACCATGGACCACTTGCGAGCCAGACGGAAATCAAGGAGACACCAGGTCATGGCGGCAAACATGGCAGTGAGACACGAATTCCAGCAGGCCATGGCGGCACGGAGGTTGGCACCAAAGGCAGAGCCACCGTTGAAACCGAGCCAGCCGAACCAGAGGAGAATGGTACCGAGGGTGATGAGGGAGATGTTGTGAGGACGGAAGTTCATCATCATCTTCTCATTGCGGCGGCCGAGGACCCAGGAGTAGGCGAGGGCGGACATACCGGAGCCGATCTCGACGGGGACACCGCCGGCATAGTCGAGGACGCCGTTCTTGAAACCCCAGCCGTTGGCGTTCCAAACCCAGTAGGCGAGCGGGCAGTAGACGAGAGTGGCCCAGAAGAAGACGAAGACCATACTGGGAACGACGCGGCCGCGCTCAGCAACGGCGCCGACGGTGAGGGCACCAGTGACGGCACAGAACATCATCTGGTAGAACGAGTAAAGGAGGCCGGGGACGAGAGGAGAGCCGACCGAAGGGGCGCCCCCGACCTTCATGAGGCCAAAGTGCTTGAGGTCGCCAATGAAGGGGTTGCCCGAGGTCTGGGAAAAGGCGAGCGAGTAACCCCAAAAGTACCACTGAAAAACGATGACGGAGAAGGACATCATGACGACCCAGAGCATGGAGAGGGCCGACTTTCTCCGGGCGAGACCCGAGTAGAGGAAGGCGATACCGGGCACCATGATGAGCACCAGGCAGGCGCTGATGAGAATAAAGGCCTGGTCACCGGATTGGTACCATTGGTTGAGGTTGGTGGTGGCTGCAAAGAAGGAAACTAGGTTAGCATTGTGTCTTGTTCCTCTTGTAGTTCTTGCTCCTCCGCGTTCTCTTCTTGATTTCCCCCCTTGTGTGCTTTTGCGCAGTCTACAGAAGCAGACTGCGCGAAGGCTGTGGAGGCTGTGCGGATGGATGGATAACACGTACTGGGATCACCACCGGTGAGATCATTGGTGCCATTAAAGACCGCCGGGGCACCGGTGTGCGAGTACGACATAATGGGCGGTTTTTTGGACGAGAGAGAACTCGGATGGCTTGCGGTTCTTGGCGGTCGACTCGGGAGGCTGGGTTCAGAGGCGAGGGCGAGATTCGGTCACGGACTTCGTCGAAGAGGTGAGAAGAGAACGAACTCGTCTCGGATAATTGGTTTTATCCAATAATTTGGCGTAGTGCGAGATGACGGAAGGCAGGGCCCCGATCTCTGAGACAAGGGACGACGGGGGAGTCAAAGATCAAAGTATAAAAAGAAAAGAGGATCAAGGCACTGAGTCGAATCAAGCCAAGTGTTCCTGAGTATGAAAAGCTTCTTCTCGCACACACCCAAATGAAGATCGCGAGTGCGAGATTGGAGATAGGATATCGAGATGGGAATGGGAACGAGGAAACGAGGTGAAACCGGGGAGAGTCTTGTATCTATATATCAAAGCCTGGGCTACTCTACGACTGGAGATCAAGTCCCCTGCCCGGTCATAGTCCGAGCAGACAAATAAAGGCAGAGAGGAGCAAGAGAAAAAAGAAGAAAAAAAGGACCCTAGCACACTGAGAGCTGTGGTGTGTGGTGTGGGTAGTCAAGCAAAAGCCACGCGTGGGCAAGGGCGGGTTGCAGATCCCTGGGAGCACTTCAGAAGGACGCAGATAAAGATTTGGAGGCTAGTTGACGCTGTTCCGCCGGGTGAAAGATAGTGGTTTGTGTGTGTGGTTGCATGTACGTACATGGCAATTCTCCCCCGTTAGTGGTGATGTTGGGTCGGGTATCACCAGCAAAAGTCCAACACGGCAAGCCCAGCCCAAAAAAAAAAGGCCTGTGGATAGCATACATAACTCGATGGACACATAGTTTATGGGTACGTACCTCCGCCCAGCGATAGAGATAGCGCCGCCCCCCCTCTCCACCTACCCCCTTGCACAGACGCCAGGTACCAGCCTGGTTCCGGGCCTGGGAGGCGTGAGCCTAGTGCTTTCTCGTTCGCCCATTGCCCAAGAACCATTTCTCGCGGATCGATGGGACTCCAAAAACAGTTCAAATCCTCTCCTCCCCCCGGTCCCCCGGTAAAGGAAAAAAAAGAGAGAGAGTAATAACCTTCGGGGATACCCGCCAGAAGGAGGTCCCCAAAGCCGCAGGGGGTTTGATTGCCCGCCCAGGTTCGGCACCATCATGTTGAGTTTGTGAATAATTTGAAATGATCGCCAAGACGCAACAACACAAAATAGAAATAAAATAACACCTATCTCTAGGCCCCCGTTTCCCCCATCTGCCGTATCAACAGCCTCACAATAGGGAACAGCTGAGAAAACGTCAGACGTCAATGCTTCATCCTTTGTTTCTTTTGATACCTCGGCGCTTTTTCTTGGCTCTTGATAAGGTCCGCCCACGCGGAACGGACCATACAACACCAAGCACTACTTGTCAGCTTGGGTCTCAAGGCGCCAAAACACGCAGGTGGCGTACTCCTCCGAGGCCAGCTGTGATAGCCTTCCCCGACTGACCAGGTGCCATGTGGTCTTAAAAAAAAAAAATTTGTTACACAAAACAAAACACCACACAAAAAAGTGATACCGAAGTATAACCATACTGCATATTCCCAGTCTAGTCCCAGTTGCATGTATTGCCGATGACGGGGGCGGTCGACTAAAGTGGTCCTACACGCCGTCTTTCTTATCCGTAAAACAAGCTATCTGCAGGGATCAGAATGGGCTGGGTCGATTAGGTATGATCAAAAGTCGAATCAGCAAATCGATTCATTGGTGAACCGATTTGCGTCCATCAGCATCCCGGGTCCCGCCCTTCCGGGGTTGCAGTTTGACGTGTTATGTCGCTTAACCCCCCTCCGTCCCATTTCCCCCATCTCCTCCTCATTCATGCTTCAGGGCCCAACTCTCCAGGACCGCGGTTGGCTTTTCTGGAGCGTGGGGTGTCCGAAAGGTAATGGGCTAGAGGGATAGCGCCAGGGAATGGGGAGGGAGAAAAGATGGGGGAAGGCTGACAATGTGGATTGAAACACACGCACACCAAAGGGAAAAAGCAAACCGTCAGATAAAGCGGCTGGCCCTGATAGGGACGCAATGCATACGGAACCAGAAATCTTGAGATTGCCCTGTCTTTGATCTGGGGAAACACTGGCTAGCATGCAAGATATCCAACCATTCAAGCCACGACCGCGTGTCATGATATGATACTGCCTCAGTCTAGATAGACTACCGTTAAGCTTCTTTGTGATGGTTGCGGCTGCCACTGTCCATCTATCGCCAATATTGTGGTGCGATAGTTGTCACATACAGAGGCATGATAGCTCCCCAGCGATAGAGTGGCTGATGCAATGAACTCTCATTACACATTGTCCATCGTAAAAGCCAAGACACACGTACATACATGCCTACATCTGGGGGTCAAGGGATCAGGCAACGTCACTCGTCGTTTTTCAATTTCCGGGGGCCTGAATCGTCAGCTGCAGCTGCAGCTCTGCCCTTTTGCCGGCTCTAGCTCCAGACCACGGCGAAATTTTATGGAGTCCTCCTCCAAACCCCGGGGACGCCGTGGTCCGGATCTCTCCGAGGTGAGAAGGACGAGCGAGGAAAGGCTCGGCGATACATGGCCGGCGGCACAACTCGTCTGACAAGACGGGCAAGGTGAGGAAAGCCATTAGTGGTTTCATTCACCCAACGCTATCTGTCAATGCATGGCGAACCCCATGAAAGAGAGAGTGTGTGCATGTAGCTGTAGTATTTTGCGGGGTTGATGGTGAGGTTTCGTGATTATCCTCGCCCATCTGATTGATTGCTGTCCGACATGGCAATGCGCAGAGTGATGTCACTGTTGTACATGTTGCGTCCGTGTCCCCCTTTCGCCGCGACACCGACAGGCCAGCCCAGATAGGCTTCCCTCAGGAAGCTGTCATGCATCCACGATTCAAAAGCGATCTGAGTCCTTCGGGGTCTTTATTCCCCTCCCCTTGCACCCCCTTCCTTTGCATCAACTAGGGCGAGTCATCAAATGGTAGCGGCAGACGGCATTATCTCTCGCCTGTCAGATCTCGCCTGTCTTTCGTTGCTTCTTCCCTCGCCGTGCGTACAGTTAGATATCCGTCCAGTGCAGCACAGTCGATCATGGCCCTCCCAGACGCAGGCAGGGTTTGTCCCTTGCTCGCTGGCACTTGGAAAGGCGTTCGTTGCTCGGCCCCGGAATTGTATGCCCGTGCCCCCAGATGCAGATAGATAGGTTGAGGCAAAGCAAAGGGGAAAAAAGGTTTAAAGATTCCCGTTACTTCATCAAGAATCCAAAGATAGAAGATAGCCCTGTGATTGGCCAATGCGCTATCTGCACGCCACTTGGGCGCCCAGACCAAGCCCGCGATGCACGCCACACACCCATCGGGGCCCCACCCCCCACTTCGCCTTTCCCACTCCAGCATGAATGGGTCCGTCGTGCTGGGCGCTCGTTTCGCTCACAATCAATTGTAAAGCCATCATGTATGCGCCTCATTGCCATTACCATCTTTCTGGATTTTGATTTTTTCCCTCTATAATTTTTTTTTTTGTTTTTTTTGTTTCAGCTCTTGTCAGTCCATTTCTGCCCCTTCAGTATATCCTGAAACGTCTCGTGCCAGTCACACCTGGACGCCATCGCCAGCGCGTGCTCTCTATTCGCCTCATCCTCTTCGATAAGCTGGTGCCATCCAGCCGGTTCCAGGTTTCTAAAATAGGGTCCCCTCGTTCTTGGCCAGGCCACACCCCCGGGTCGTCTCGCCCACCAGACAGGCACACACGCCCCAGGAAAAAAAACATACAAGGGATGAGTAAGTGGCATTCATGACGAATTGGAATTTGTGTTAGCGCTGGGCCATGATTGGTTGTACCACGACAGATAAGGACAAAAACTTTGACGTTTTGACTTGGCATCGACCAGCGCCACGGGAGAGCAAGGCGGCTCAAACCCACTACCTCGTTTTTTGTTATTGCCTTTCTTGGAACATCGCTTGCTACGCTGTGATGCAGAGAACAAAAAAAAAATGGCCACCAAAAAGAGAAACCAGTACAAGCTGGATAATATATTAGCCTGGAGCGCACGGAAGTGTAATTTTTAAGAATAATCAAATAAATAAAACAAGATGAAATGCAGAAGTAAAATAAAACAACAATAAAAGACTAAATCGTATTAAAATTGGATTAAATGAGCTCAAACCAGCATGGGGATATGAGACAATAATCAGGGCAAGTAAATGCCATGACAACATTGTCCGCGGCCTGCACCTAACTACAACTGCACGGGCCCGAGGTCGCGGCAGCATTGTCTGATATAGGAAGAAAGCGAGATGAGCAACCCCCTTGTAATCACCATATGTCTGATCATGAACATGCTCCTCACGGTCACGACAACAGGCCACCCGCCAGGTCGAGAGAGGAACGGCCCCAAACCCCCCCCCCCCAAAATAAAAAACCAGATAGGCAAAACTCTTGGGCGTGAGGCAGGTCCTGTGGGTGTGGATGCAGTCCATCAATAATGGATGAATGCGAGTTTCGGCAAAGTCGACGGAGGATAACTATGGCCCAAAGAAGAAAGAAAAAAAGCCAAACCCTTTGGTGACAAGCTCCATGCGCAAGGCGAGACGACTCCGAACAAAGCCCACTTTACTCATCATTCACGATCTGGGGATTTCTCCATACAAAACCAGCAGGGGGAAATGGACCAAAGCTGGAGAACGACGGCGCGCAATGGCCGTCATGCAAGCATTCCCGTTTGCTGTACCCACGTCGGGGTCTGGCATTAGGGTGCCTGCCAGAAGCAATCTTAAAGATTTAAGTGAAAATGGACGCTGATTACATGTGTGTATGTGTGTGTGTGTGTGTGTGTGTGTGTGTGTGTGTGTTTTTTTTAATCATTACATGAACGGTTATCGCATGCATGGGCTCAGCTGTAAATTCATTCAGCGCGGGAAGAGAAAAAAAAGAAGAGAGAGCCTTGAAATGATGGGCGGAGCCCCATCCATCGATCGTGCCCAATCGATGGGCTGGGATCAACTAACCCGAGCCCCCCCAGGCTATCTATCAGGCAACTGTGGATGGCCAGGGCCCGCGGGTGTTAGCGATTGGCAACATTAATACATTTACACAACTATTTTACTCACCGAAATTGTGGTAGACCGCACCCGGCTCCGTCTTTGCTCCCCACAAAAGGCTCAGCAACGACGGATTTTTGCTTATCCCACTCCCCCCAGCTCTTATCTTATCGCTCTCTCTCAATCGTCCTCCCTCTCTTCTAGAAGCCCTCCTCGTTGCACACCCCCCCTTCCCCCGAAAGTTGCCCAACCGGGAATGCCTCTGCTTCCTATTCACCTTTTTTGTTTTTACCTTGCCCCGGGCCATCCACCGAGGCCTCCCTCTGGGGTGAAAGGGAAGGGGGTGTGGTTGGTGGTGGTTGTTCCCGCCGACCCGGAGCTCCGAGGAATAAAGTATCCACAATCGAAATCGAAATATCAAAAGTCATTCAAACATGTCACCATTCCCGAGCCCCCGATCTCCCCCGGTGCCCCGTCCTCGGTTCTCCTGTCTCGTCGCATGCGGCGGTCGGCCCAAAGCCTCATCCAGAACAACCCACAACCCACAACCACCTCGTCGACATGTGCACTATCCCCATAGACCCCCTCCGCCACAGCCCTGAATCGCGGCGACAATCGCCAGCTGCTGCCCAGAGAAACCATCATGACTGTGTTTATTCACCGCTCATTTCCCGTTGCAGCTTCACCATTGTCGTAATCATTACCCATCTTTCGAACATCAAACCTACCCCGCGTAGCAGCTCGTTGGGCACCTACAACGGCAATGCACCACGTCCACACCATCTTCCCCGTCCATCTTGCCTCAGGATCCACCGTCGAGCCTATATACAGCTAGGTATACAGGTCGATTTTAACCCATCTAATCCTGGCCTTGCCCCCCCCCCCCCCCCCCCCCCCCCCACCCACCCCCCCCCCCCCCCCACCCCCCCCCCCCCCCACACCCCCCCCCCCCCCCCCCCGCCACCACCCCCCCCCCCCCCCCCCCCCCCCCCCCCCCCCCCCCCCCCCCCCTCCACCCCCCCCCCCCCCCACCCCCGCCTCCTACACGACCACCTAGTCTTCTTCTCTTTCTCTCTACTTCCCTTC
>JAHVYB010000204.1:63996-86058 GCA_020623695.1 Calonectria henricotiae
GCGCCCCCAGGAACCATCTTGTCCGTGTTTTATAAACGACTCTTGCACCGTGGCATCCTCACCATTCTCGTACATATACCCACTCTCTGACCCACACCACCCCCCGCCCAGCCCCCCTCTTGGGTCCCACCAACGCCACATCCCCCCGTCCCACCCACCTCCCCCCCCCCCCTTTTCCCCGTCGCCCCCACGCTCGCGTTTTACCGCGCGTGCTACCGGGGCGTGTTCATCCTATTCTCGGCTACGTTGGCCCCCCCCCCCCCCCGCGTTCTCTAAATGACCGGCCCAAATACTATATGCCAACCTGAAGTGCTTCGCCCCGTCATGCCTGTGACCGCCGGCACCTTCTCGTAGTGGTCATTCACCCTGGAGCTGCTTTTCCGAGCAAACCCCATTTATTCATTGATGTCTCAACATGTTTGTTTGTATGCAGTGTTAAAGCTAAAGCCAGGCATAACAATGCAAAAAAGAACAAAGGCCTATCCATGAAGTCATACATCCTTTCATTCGTAACTCCGCCAGTTCAACCGCTGCGTCATTCAGACATGGCGACTTGTAGCAGTGTCAAAAGCAAATTCCCATCCTTCAATCATGAAACGCGCTTTCGCCCCCCTTTGAAGAATAAAAAATCAGCCCTTAAGAAAACCAATGTTCGTCTCAACCCCAAACGCCCCGTGCTACATCCCTCAGAATATGCATAGTTTTCCTGACTGCCCCTCCCGCGTAATCTCATATGAAAGAATATCATGGTTGCGGTAGTGCAGCATCAGCCGATACTTTCGTGGCAGCGCCGCATTTCGTTTCCCGCCACTCTGACCCTCGACCTGAACTGGCCCAATGGCCATGCCGTGAAGTGGCCTCAACACCTTGCGGTGTATTTCTTCGTCTTCCCGGCTTGGCAGCACCCATTCTACGCGGAACCCGTGTTCCCACACGCCCTCTGATCGTTCCGCTGGCACAGCCATTCGAGTCAGTGTCAGCAGCACCACTCGCCCTGTTGGCGATCCGATGACGACTAATCCGAGCTCTGGGGCGTGTGCAAACATGTTCAATCTGCTGGTTGCATGAAAGTGGTGCCGAAGTCCCTGGTCTCTGAAGTGTCCGAAATTGAGAACATCAGGACATAAAACACCAACCTCTTTGCTACCTGTTTCGTCAGGTTGATAAAATCCCCGCAGTTCAACATCCTTTTCGTAAGTTCGAAGGATGTGTAATTTGTTGCCACGCCTGGTCAAGGCTTGCTCACTCTGTCGTGGACGAGGGTTGTATTCGATTGGCCGTTCCAGAAACGCCAAGAGCCGGCTCTTATCCCGAGGCGTCTCGCGAATCAGACCGCTATGAGGGAAGAATGTCATGTTCAGACGGGTAGGCATGGAACGCCAATTATCGCTGGACGTGTCGTCGTGACCGTCCGACAATGCGCTGCGTATGTCATTGGTTCCTTTCCATCCCGTTCCGCTTATATTCGTATATGTGATCCCTCCTTCTGCCTGGCTCTCTAGTCCGTTCGGTATCCCATTCGTGCTGCCCGGCATCTCAAGCATTGGGTCCAGATGCAGAAAGTTTAGAAAGTTGCCAATAAAAACGGTTCCGCCGTGACCGGGGGCGTCCATGTCATTATCAGTGATTTCGCCCGTATCTTCCAGATCATCCAAATCGTCGGTTCCGTTATCGTCTTCCTCGTCGACATCCTCGTCCCCCAGACCTTCCGCCTCTCCTTCGTCGGGAAAGTAGTCCTGCAAGTCACCAGCGTCAAAAATTTCCACCGGGTCACCCGGGAGCCAAGGGACAATTTGATTCAAAAGTATCTCGGCGGACGTCGCCGAAGGAAGGCGGCAAGGGTTACCGGGAATCTCATTGAGAACTTTCCTAACATTTATCAAGGGCTGACTGCACCGACTGTGTGACTCGTGGATAACCTCCACCCGGTTTGGGGACAACCCAAACAGTTCCTCCATGGTCTTGACTGGAATAAAGCTGCTCTCTGGGAGGGCAAGGATACCCCAACCTCTAGACGGAAAAATTTGGTCAGTCTGGCCTCAATTGATATTCATCACGACCCCCGTAACTCACCTAGAGGGGGCTGGGTAGAACTCTTCGCTCTTGAGCTGGGGATGGCAGAGGGGGGGTATATACGTCGGTCCTTGGCATGACTTCCAGATGGCGGCTAGCCAGACGGCGCCTTTGATGTCAATGGCACAAATCTTTTCGGCATAGCCTTCGTTGTCGTCAACGAAGCAGACGTTAGGAACATTGTCTGCATTGGCTCCCAGGAGCACCACAATTCTCCAGTTTCGATCTCGTTGACGGACGTTGGCGTCGGACAGTACCATGTGATCATGTGAAAATGGCCGTCGTGATTTGACGGGCTCCTTAGCCAAGCCAAAAGCAAAAACCGTCACTTCGTGCCGGTTTGAGCTGACGGCGATCAGTCGTGACCTCGAGTGCACAGCTAAGCCCCATGCTGAAATCCCCACATTCTCATGGAAGAAGAGCTTTGGAGGTCCTCCTGCGGGTGATGCCGTATGCATATCGTAGCTGGCAGAAACTTGCTCGGCCATCTCTCGAACGTAATAGGCCACCACGTCGCCGTCATCATAGCAAGCCACAACTATCTCCTCCTTTCCCAGAAACCCGGTGACAATATTGTTCACCAAATGTGACCGTCTAATATCAAGGTACCCTCCGATCTCGCGGGCAACAGCCGAAGGCTTGGGGGCAAGCTGCAGGTCAGGTCGTCGGGGGATCTTCTGCGTGGGAACGGAACGGGGTCGATAGACAAAGATTCGGCCTTGGTATGCGACAAAGTAAAGCTGAAACTCAAACGTCAGTACAGAATCGCCGGTGGTCCGGGAACCGGCTGGCGGAAGGGCAATACATTATACACCTGAGACAGGGCAGTCAGGTTGTTGCGGAACTTTTGCATGCTGGGGATGAGCCTATAGATGGAACCGGGCTCCTGCTCGTCGTCCGAATCGAGGCCGGGCCAGGTAAAGGGCATTTCTGCGCTCTGGGGGTGCATGCCCAACGAGGCTCGCTCGCGGTCGCGAATGGCGACTTTCGCCCCATCACCAAACTATCGCAACAGGAGCAGCTGGTCAGCAGGGGCCTATAGGTGGACCTCGCAGGTTGGTGGTCGATGAGGACAGGCGACTGGGACGACTTACCCGGCCTGTGGCTGTTTGTGCGTGGCATTTTCCAACACAGACTTGTTGGAACTTCCGATGTGGCATACAGACGAGCGGTTGACTTTCCATCAGCGATGGGCATGGGCGGAGGGAAGCCTCGCCGTAGGGTTGCACATGTGCATTCGGATCGACGGGTGGAGGTGATGGCCATCCACAAGGGAAGTGCGATGGTTACAATCGGACAGCAGAGCGGTGTTGGAGATGGGCTTTTGGCGTTTTGTTCTTTTTGTTTTGGAAGGGGGATAACGAGGAGCAGCGTGTGGAGGGACAGTGGGAGAAGGCAAAGCACAGGTACAGGTACAGATACAAACGCCAGAAGCACAAAGTTCAACGTTGCGTTACGGTGCGGTGCGTTGCGTTGAGTTGTGTTCGTAGCACGAGGCGAGGGTGCGCCCGCCCACCTGGCTTGGGTTGCTTGCTTGCTAGGGGAGCGATTACGACTAGCGATCCGTTGCTGCTTCTGGCCTGCTCTGGCCTGCTCTGGCTCAGCTGCCACAGAGCTCCACAGATCACTGGCCAGCCCTTTCTTGCCAATCCACGGGTCCACCGATCCACGGGGCGTGGTGAGAGGAGGTGGGTGGCGAGCGGCTGCGGGCGAGGATACGAGAAATGGGAGGCGAGCAGCAGAGTGCCGACGAGGTGAGAGGTGACAAGTGGGTGGGAGCGCAGCGGGGCCGGGCTCACGCACGGGCAAGCTTTTGACCCAGGTTCTCTTGTTATCGATAACGATTCCCCAGTGCGTGTTTTCGACATCGGAGGGCAGAGTTGCCGTCCGTCGTTCAATTCAGCCGGCAACTAAGTCAAGTGGGTGATGACATCGATTAAGGTAGGGGGGAGCTTCTCCACAGCACCAGCCGATTGGCAGGATCATCTGTTGCTAACAAGGACGCTCCCGCAACATCTCCACACTCTCTGCGTGGTGCCGCGATACCCTTACGTCCCACAACCGCGGAAACCCAATTTCCCCATCAAAAACCCTCTCTGTGCGCTCGCGAAGCATCTGATACCAAGCTGAGAGTGCTTTAGCTGCGGTGCTCCTCTACGCTGCATCAGATTCATGTATATCAAGCTTAGTCCCGTCCATTGAGCAGACCGACCATTCGGTCGCTATATTACCCGAAGCGGTACCTTGGTTTCCGCGGGCTAAGGTATTTCCCTAACGGCTCAGAAAACAGATGAACTGCATAGACGCACGCACCTTGCCCAATTCGGCCGAGGGGTTGTCTGCTGAGGCTCAACCAAGATGGCCATGAATCTGAGACGATTGCAATTTTCTCTATCGCCTGTTGGGTTTTTTTGTTCTCCTACTGCCAAAGCCATCGGTCGTCTCTAGTCGTCTCCAGTTGGCCCCGTATTTACCCCGCCATCCAAGTCCCAAAAAACTCATTACACGTAGCAATCAATCCATGCCGTCCCAAGGTATCTTCCAATGTGCAGTATAATCCAAAACACGTCTATGATCCCACCCATCCATATCCTTGTTTTCATAAAAAGAAACAAAACCCATTCCCAACACCATATCCTCATCGACCGTCCCACTCTTTCCCCGCCACTTGCGCTCAAATCCTCATCAACTGTACCATGTCTTTGAGCCGGTAATCCAGCAGCGGGGTGACCCAGTCATCCTCGACCAGCGAGTATGTTTCAGTCACGTTGCCCGCCGGCTTCCGTGGGTTAATCGCCCAGTATCCAAAATCGGCGTCAACCCCCTTCAGGTACCGCATCAAATGTTGCCAATAGTTGGCTGAGCCAACGGAAGGCTCCCGGCCCGAGCCGAATTCGCCAACCCACACCGGCGCCACATCGCCCTCGAGCAGGTATCCCCAGTTGTAATGCATGGTCCGGGCAAACGATTCGTAGGTTCGCTGGAGGAACCGGCCTTCGGTGCTGCCCCAACCAGACCACGCATACACGTGTGCCGAATACACCACCCGATTATCCACGTCCAGTTTAACGGGTCGCTCGCCAACTTTGGACAAATCATTGGAAGATTCGGTGCCCTCAACAATGACGAGCCAGTTCGGGTTCATCTTCAGAAGACGATTGCCACACTTCTCGGCGGCGGGAGCCCACTTGGACCACGGCATGGTCCCCCAAAGGCCGCGAATCTCATTGCGAAGGTCAACACCAATGACGAGAGGGTTGTCGACGTGGGGCTCCATTACGGTTTTCCAATGCTCAATCCACTGCTCCTCAGTCTGCTTCACGGGGCAAATAGGACCCAGGTAGTCGTTTGCCCACGCAGCATCGCACGGGTCCGCGCCACAGCACCACGTAGCACTAGTAATATGGTTATTGACAATGACGGCGATCCCCACCTCAGTCATGGATGTGACCACAGCCTCCAAAATCTCCAGGGCAGTTTTTCCAGCTAGGTCGGGGTTTGCGCTTACGAGTGTGGCATTAATGGTGGGGTTCTTGATGACAAGTTCATCGGCGTACGGCAGCCGCACGCTATTGAATCCCATCCGCTTGATCGTCTCGGCAATGGTATCGCGATGCTGCATATCAAGCCCACCTGGCACAAAGAGCTCATCGCTGGCACCGTACCAATTGAGAGACGCAAGCTTAAAACGCCGCCCGTTAGCGTCAATGATGTATCGACCGCGCGTACGCAGAGGCAGGGCATAGTCGCCAATCAAAGTTCGATCTGACGCCGAGCGCAGGAGCTCCTGTGCAAAAGCTTGGGTTTCTGCGTCTGGTATCCAGGCCTCGCGGAAGGCGTTTTCTCTGCGCCAAAACCATGACCATCCACCACCAATGAGCAGCAGTGTGACGACTAGGAGGATAGTCAAGCGGCTGAAAAGGATCCTTCGGGGCTTAGCGCCATACCACCGCCAAAAAGTTCGCTTCGGTCCAGAGATGGCCTCGATGTCTAGACGATGGGCATAGTCTACATATTCGCTGTCCTCAAGCCCGTCGTCTCCGATAATGCTGTCATTGTCATCGTGGTCGTCGCCCCTGCCTTCCGTGCCACTCCAGTCATTCAGCAGGCCCACGCGCTGCGCTGTGCTGTCGTTGGTGCCCGTGTTAGTCGCCGACTCTCGACGAGAGCGGCGGGCGCTTAGAAAGCCCGGTTGATGGAGCGCCCCAGTCATTGGAGGACGGGTTGCAAATCACGTGGTGTGGATGATCTGGCACCCGCTCACACTTTTTGAGTCGTGATCAGGTTGCCCTCGTGAGTGAGCCGAGATGGTCAAATCGCTGCCGCTATCGGATATGGGCGTCGACAATTTTGGCCCCAAAGAGAAAAGGCTGGCGCTCTCTGCCGCTCAATTGGTAAGCTTCGTCGTATCCGAGCCGTCTACAGGTTCAAAGGGCGTTCGATGGGGAGTTTGCCACAGCCACAATCCAGTTAGACGCACCAGGTGTATCGTAGGTGACGACGGGTGGTGGAAGAAAAAAGAGGTACCTTTCACAATCAGAGGCCACTGGACACCTCAATGCTATTATATTCAGCCCATGTTTCGTCAGATCTGCGATGCGGGCGCCTCCGGAGCATCCGGGAGAGGGGGCTGACCCCATCGCAAAGAAAGCGTGGGTGCCTGGGACTGGCCATGATTATCCACGAAGCACGCGACACATTGGCCGCTAGGCGTCGCAGGCACACGACTAAAATCCTCTTGCTTACGTTACTCTCGTATTGAATTTTCATCCCTATATTGAAATGGGGGGTATGTACTATTGTGTTATTGCTTATTTCTCCACTAAGCATCTGGTCTTGAAGGGATTCCCTCCCAAGCATGTTGGCTGTATTGTCATGCTCGGGTTCTGTGAAGAGATTCCCTTCCGGAGTTTCGCACTTGGGCCATCCTGTTATCGTATGTCAGTCTCACTCGCATGCCTTCGCTCTCCGCAGCTTCCGGCGCCAGCAGGCACCTCAAATCAATACTCCGCCTCTCTTCTCGTACCTAAAACCTATACTGGGGTTCGCTTTTGCAAAATGGTTGTTTCAATTCATCCAATTACATGGCCAATCGTTCCTCCCCCGCTGGTTACCGCATCTGAGATCGTCCGGCCCTACGGAGTATATTTCAGCCTCTTCCTACAGCCCACCCTCTGAGTAAGCACTTTAATTCCAAGACTTTTCATCCATCAACTCGCAGTTACTGCAATTCAACGCCACGCTATCGTTCTCATGATTATCTAAATACATAGTAATAAAAAAAAGCAGTCGCCGTCTTGTTCGTTGTCTGTTAGTGAGCAGAAGCATTAACCAAAGTACGTAAGCTATGGCGTGTTGTGTTGCGTGGATTGACCATCTGGGCTCGCCGCAGAATCATCTTCCGCGCAGCGGAGAAGGATTGTAAATGTTTCAATGTTCATTATTTCATGCGTTTTTGGTCCGCGTGGACTAGTTTCTTCTTTTCTTCGCTCCTAATTCCGTCAAAGAAAACAAACTCAAGTTCGGTTCATGCCGAGTGGGTTTATTTCCTTGCTGTGCGCATCCGGTGGTGCATACGAATCTTCTGCTTCCCAGGATGGCACTCGTGGTGGTCTTGGACTAGAAAACGACCGCACTGGTGCGTGATATCGGGCAGTTTGTCCGAAAAAGTCGGGGGTTCTTCGTCCGTCTTCTGTCGATATAACCGGAGTGATGGGTGTTATCACGGCGCTCGATTCCCGCGAGAGCATCTCGTAGGAACGCATATCCTTTGTCTCCTTCTTGATAATTTCTGTCCGGGCATCAACCGAAACGAATTCCTTCTTGTTCCTCCTGAAGGGAGACATTGCCAGGTCGATCCACCCCGTGACCATCGTCCATCGTCCGAGTAGAAAAAGAAGCCAGATGCCATTCAACTATACCGTGTTAGGGCAATCAGAGCATTGAAGCACAAGAGGACTTACGGAAAGAAGAAGCAAGACTGCAGTGACCGTGGCCTCGTTTATAACCAGGGAGTTTGCTTCCTTCAGACATTTGCTTTTGTCTCCAGAGGCTCCAATTAGACACAGCACCCAGTCCTCACCCACCTTGGGGTCGTGAGTAACAGACTGGACAACATTGTCTTGGAAGACAAAGATGACAGAGAAAAAGATGACATCGGCAACAATGATGAGAACAATTGCAATTCCTCGCCATTGGAGAGAGATGACACGACGGACACGATGGTATGCCTGACGAGGAGACATGGTCTTAACGCTGTTCGTGTAAGTGGGCAAGCTGGACCCCTCCGAAGAGGCACCATTATCGGATAAGGCAGCCAGGTAAACTTTTATGCAGTAGCCAAAAGTCGCAAATGTGATTATAACTGTTAGGCCGGCAAATAGTAAAAGCGGGATCCAGAAGTCGGCGAGACTGTTTTCGTGGTTGATGTGGCATGTCGCGCCAAAGCGAAAGGATACACCGCTGAAGACGAGAGCAAGGATAAGTCCAAGGATGGGAACTCCCCATCCGGCAGCTTGTGCAAAGATCATGAAGCTGTTACCAACCAAGACCTGCCAGCAGATCTGAAGGTGGAGGGAAAGCGAGCGCAGAAACGCCCACATGACACCTGCCCATCCACCTAGGAGAAGAAAGGATCCAGATGCGCCGCAGACCTTGCTGGTCTTCATGCTATGGGGAGTGATTTTGTTGTAACATTGGTCCGGCTGAGCAGCCAAGGGGATGACGAACCCAAGCTAAAAGTTTTGTTAGTCGTCCATGTCTCCGTCTCGCTGACCAAGCACAAATTGACTTACATTCATCAGCAACACGCCAACGGTAAGGCAAATGCTAAGGTAGTGGCGGTTGGTCTTCTCAACCGGTAGGCACGCCCAAGAAAGCAGTAGAAATACGCAGCATATGACACTAACAGCCGCCACCCAGTTTGCAACGGCTGTCAATGTCTTGAAGTAGTCGGGGTAGACCCAGTCAGTCATTGGACAAGGTAGACAGCATTGCAGCTGCCCCACGGATTGGCAAAGTCGTCCATCAACAACTAATCAGGCGTCAGTACGATCAGAAGTCATACCAATGCAATGGTGTTTCTTACATCCTCCATCATCGCTGTACAATGTGGCATCGAAAAATGGCGAGGGGCACAAATTAACCCCCGAAGTGTTGATCATGGTGAATCAATTAAGTGGGCACGATTCGATGGTGGCGGCGGCGTGGGCGTCGAGGTGCGTCTAGGCGCGTCGGGCGCCGTTAGAGTCGGCAACTCTCTCGATATATAGTCTGCAAGCCTCTCGATGCTGCCCAGATGCCAGCTTTATTAATGGGTGATTGTCAACGACAGGGTTGGATTTTCGAGCCCGGGTTGTGGGCGTTGATGTGTAACTAAAAGAAAAACGAGCGAGGTCACAAAGGGACAAGTCGTCGATATTGGTTCGATAGATAATTTGGTTGAAATATGTCGAGGACCAGTGGATATTGGCAGCGCAATTTATGAATCAGTCAGGGAGAGGAAATGGAATACCAGATAGGATTGGGCGAGTGAGGGTGTGGTTGGTGAAATATTATACGAGGATGGAGAATACTATCATCCAAGTCGAGACAAAATTAGAAACCCAAGATGGGGAAAGACGTGATAGATAAAGAAGTGAAAAGAGAGTTGGACAATGAGATCAACATCACGCGCGGGAGGAGGGCCCTGGGAGATATAAAGCAGTGTCTGTCTGGATAGATACGGACGAGCCAGAGCCGGCACCAGAGAGAAGCCAATGCTCAATGGAGAGTGGAGGGAGGCAAGGACCCTCGTCTCGCCACCCCATGTCGGGCTGGAGAACAGAGAACATCTTACAGGTTTCTCCCATCCACTTGGGGCAGTGTGGGACATTGGTAGAGAGGCCTTTGGTCAGGTCTGTTGCAGGGACCAGGGCTCGACAGGCAGGGACCAATGGGGCCGGTATGGTCGGCCAAGTCGTCGCTCTGCTCCGAGCTTCTCGCGCTGTAAGCTACCATGGTTTGACGATTGAGTGTCGCCATTGGGGGACGCGGCCGGCCGGTGATGACAAGAGGGCGCCCATCGGAGAGTCGATGCGGACAGTGGGGAGGAGGGGAAAATGCCAAACAGCAGGGGTATGGGGTCAGGGGTCAGAGACCCACACTTCAACGCGCACTCTAGTGGACAAGGGCACTTTCGAGGACCCAAGGACCCAGGGATCAGGGATCGAGGGGGGGATCTCATGCCAGGGGAGCGGTCCCGGGGGTTTTCGAGTGGAGGCCTTTCCCGTGCAAGCGGGTCCCAAAAAAATGGCCCACCAAAGAGAGCTGACATAAATATATGGACAGTTCTTATACATATCAGGGTCAGTATGTACTAGTCTATTTTGTCCGCCAGACTTCATTCCCTCTTCTGGTGTGCCATTTTTTTGGGACCCGCTTGCCGTGGTGGATGTCGATGACTTGAAGGGGGTGGGTGGTCGATGTCTGTTTCCATCACACTCCTTGCCAGCTCCCTGCTGGCTCCCTGCCAGGCCTCTCAACCCCAGACCCTAGCCTCAGATGCATGCTGTGAGAGACGGCGAGGTCACAAAGCCATCGGGTTCCTCAATCTGAGTGGCAGGCTTCTCGCTGTAGGTATCAGGCCGGTGCCTTGCCAGAGCCACGAATCCGGGGGGGCACCGCGAGCTCGTAATTCTGCATCCGCAATAGCGTAAGCAGCCACTCAGAACCGTCTATCAACATTTAGAGATGGCATCCCGGTCTGATCACATCCAAACGACGTTCACTGGGTAGAAACGGCCAGCATATCAAAAAGAGGCTCACCTCGTGCCGCCAACCAATGCGCTGAGCTAAACCTGCTTGTTAGTCGCCCATGTCAATGCAAGATGCTCAGTGACAAGCCCGCCGCCACAAGCTAACCTGTCTACGTCGTCAGCGAGGAGGGCGATGTACCAAGCTTTGTGGGGCGGGAGGCCAACTACGTACTTCGTCCCAAGACTTACGACGACCGTGGCCGCCGACTGCATCCGGCCAGTGTAGAGCACGGCGAGTGCCTGGTGCCTGGTGCCTGTGCCTGTGCCTTGTCTGTTCCTGCGCCTGTGCTTATGCCCTGTGCCGTCCATGTGCATCCTCTGAAATCGCACATCACACATGACCCTCCACGGGCATGCCGCTTGTTGCAGATGGCAGTGCTCTGCCGGTGGGGTGGATCTCTCTCGGGGACGCCACCGCCGTTCTATGTATGGCCGTTGAGAGGGATCCATCCAGTTCTAAATTCTCTCGCCGAGGAAATACTCATCAAATCTCATGATTTTGAATGCCAAGTGATTTCCCCCCCAAGGTCAGGCTAGCCGGAAATGCTTTTCATTCGATGTGAGGCTGTCAATGTCGCCTAGTCATCCGGGTCGTCTTGATCGTGTTTCACCAATATGCCTTTGCTCAAGTTTTTCCGCCAGTGTCCTTTAGACTTATTGCTCCCTTCCAGTCACCAGACGGCTTCTCATATCAAACCGCACCTCCGACAATGGTCAATTCTTTGGTGGTCTCATTATGGGCGCCAGTAAAGATCCGAGCGGCGGACCATGGAAACTAACTAAGTCCTCCATCATCTGAAAGTTGGCCTTTGGGCAACGGTCGACGGAATTCCCGGATAGGACCAAAGAGCCTTGTGCAACTGTTGGTTCCCCTCAATATATGATATAATTGTGTTTACACTTTTGAAGAAGGGATCTACAGTTGTCGCGGCATTATCGAGGGAAACTCGCAAGACAAGTTTCATACATGTGGGAACGATCGTCCAGGCCCCAGAGCTGATTTTGTCCCACTACCAGAGCAAGAGCCATAAGCACAGGTGTGGTCCAGGCGTCATAAAATCGGGGCCGTGACTGAAGGCGTAGGCTATGTCGTTGAATCACATACTGGTCTGGCGGTGGCGAGGTAGTATTGATTAATCCATAGCAATTGCACTATTCAACAAGCTATTGCGAGGAAACTCAAGGGCCGTAAAACGAAAAACATGGGAACGTTGGCGAGTCACGGGATCAATCTCGCCACTGGGGCCATCGGCATCCTCCCGCCCCTCTAGGGCTGAAGCGATCTGGCGCCGCCCCTTCTCGGCTGATTGCCAACCATCTCAACATCCCAAATCCCTGAGCCGAGAAGAAAAAGATTGCCCGATTAATTAATTTTTGTTTCGCTCAAACCACCGTCGCCTCGTCGTCATGCAAGTGGGTAGAGCATGCATTACAACATCTAGTTATCAGTTTTCGCCTTTTCCTTGTTTTGTTTTTTTATCCCCGTTCCCGGGTTCAATGCAATAAGCCAATGGTTCGTCATTGTGCGTCTTCGGCGGCATGACAAGAGCAGGGAGCTCATCGGCAGCCGACTTGTGTACCACTCTGGCAAAGTTATTGAACGCTCGACCCTCAAATCACGACAACAAGTAACGGCTCTCTGGGGTCTCGCACCTCGTAGCGGCTCCATTCACACAACATGGCCCTTGTCCAATGCCCCGAGAGACCCCTGGCACTCTCTACCGGCTAGAAACGCCCATCCCGGTGGCGTTTAAGCCCAAGAGCCATCACATCCGCTAATCCATCCGCCCTCATGGCTTCAGGCCAATGTGGCTGGCTGGTGGTGGTTTTGGCGTGCGCTCTATTCCCAGATCGTCAACTCAGCGCCTACGCCCAGCGAGACCTAGCCAGTGATTGGCGATGCAGAGTAGCACTGGCAGCCGGTGGTGGCAGAAGCGCGGGCGACAGATGTTGATCTCCATTGAGGCTGGCTGTCAACTTTTAGACGGCGCAGCTTCTTCTGAATTTAGGCCAGTCACATACGTCGGTCGGTCTTCACACATCGCTGCGCACTGGACAAGGCCTTTCTCTAGCATTCATTCGCTCGGTGCCCTCAAGCCTCCCTTATGGCTTAAAGGCGTCCCCGGGCTGTGAGTGGCCTCTCGGTCCTTTTTCCCCGTCATCTCCACCACCACAGCACGCTCGTACCCTCGTACCCTCCACGTCCATGCTTATCGCGGTGCACGGAGTCCTGGGTGCCCTCGGAGCTGGGAGGAAACAATCACCGGCCCACTTGAGCTCACCAATCCACGCCGCGTCCGGCCTTGCCACTTGCATCCTTCAGTCCTTTATTTTGGGTGCCGCGTAGCTGAGTCTGGTTCCCAGTTTGGTATTGGACATGTACACTGGCGATCAATCTCCACAGATCCAGTCAGGGTCAGAGCCTCCACCGGCCGTTGCAGCGGTAATTTCGTCGTTTCTGCAACACACAATGCTCAGGGCCCGCGCCGAGACTCGATTCAGGGATGGTTCGGGCCTTGTGCAGTTGACGTCCCATGTGGGAAACTACTCAGAAACGAGCTGCACCCACGTCTGGCTAGACAAAAGTTGATCAAATCACAGTCCAACTCCCAACAGCCAACCGTTGGACGGGGCCCTTCGGCTCCGGTCGGCCGCTGCCGTCTTCACTTTTCTTTTGTTCTAGCCCCTGGACACCAGCTGACATATGTCACCTCAAGCGTCTTCCAAATTCGTCAAGAGTAGCATCAATGTCTGATCTGTCGTATTCGAAAGTCCAGGGCCATGACATGATGTTGAAATTTTCGCCGCAACCAGCACCATTTGACTGGGTTTGTGTAGTAGGTACTGATGCACCAGGTTCCTTGCATCCCATCCACACACTCTCTCGCATTTTGACCCTTGTACGCCATCGATTGACCAGCCCAGCAGCCTACCACCCACCCTCCATTCCTTCAGACTGACAAAATTTCTTTTATTCCTTCAGTCTTTCGTTGCAGGTCGTGCGGGTAGAGAAACGACGCATCACCGCCCCCATTCGCTATTTGGAGAGCGCCTCAGCTCGGCACTGTCAGACTTCCACCATGTGCCAGTGCAAATGCGTCAGCTAGTGCAACCCAGTGTATGCTCGGTTCAGTCTACTCGGAATTTCCCTACGAGTCTTCATGCTGCCCAGTTCCGGTAATGAACCCCGTGCAGTAGCTGGGAACGAAACCCAGTATTGCTCTATTCCTCTTAGCTGCAGAGACCACCACCCTCTCTCTCCATTCACCCCACCATCTCTTATATGTCCCTCCCCGCACTTACATTTGTCTAGAGCAGCTTACTCTTATCCCGTGGTATCCGGTATCAGCACCATCTAATCGATCGTGGTCTACAATTGTAAAGCATGTGAAACAATGAGTGTATAACCAGCGCCAGGGCGGTCCGTTTCCCGGGTCTTCAGATATATCTATCCTGCTCGGCCTTTTTCTATAGCATACATTGGTCTGGCACTTGGATTATTCTTGCACCACAAGCGTTTTGGACCGGTCTGAGTGCCTGGATTAGGAAGCCCACTCACTGTGCACCCACCACCTTGCCTTCAGGTTAGTGGCATCGAACTTTCATTGTCGTGACCGATTGCTCTGCTACTCTTCTTTCAAGTCATGAAAGATCACAAGAGTGGACTTTTTTTATGCAAGTGCCTATGAAATACCCTCATATCCTCCATTCCGTTTCCTTCTAGTCAATGAGGGTGTCCACGATGTCGAGGTAGGGAGATCAGTTCACATCCATATGAGAGGGGATTTAATGTTCCCTATACAGTGGAATATTTCTCTCGTCTTTTTTCGCGTCACCGGTTCTGAGTGTCTCGACAAGGGACATGGGATCGAGAAACTGGTGGAACAGTGCCGTCAGAAAAGCCAAGGTTGCTGTCTTCTTCATCTCGCCAATTTATACCACATTGGTGCACCGAATCCAGTAAGGTCACAGCAGCCCTGAAGTGTCGGTGCCAACAGTTTGAGTCCCCGGTCTCACATGGAACCGGGATACCTGTTCGACCAACGATGAAGACGTCCAAGACGTCCAAGACATGACTGACGCGTCGCCTGTTTTGTCCGACCCCGCGATTCATCAACGGTAGGGCTGGTATTACGACAGTTAGCTCCAAGTGTCCATCAGTTACAAGACCAGCGCTCGTCTGCTTGAGGTTATTCTTTTACCAAGCAATTACGGTTCATTCCTACCTAGCACACCATTTCATGAAATTATTCTTTGTTAGTGCCATGACAGCTACATAGGCTGTCAACTTTGACCGCAGTGACTTGAGCTGAAGTCTGGGAAACCCCTGCATTAATCTCAAAAGAAAGAGAAAATTACAGAGTACTCCGTATCTGTTGATCCCGCATCCTCATGCGAGGAGGACAAATTAATTTTCGCCAATCACAATGCTACCTAACTAAACGTATGTAATGGAGGTCGAAAGCATCGCACTGTACATCTCCCATTGTTGGATCGAGGAATCTACAACGTCTCCTCCTACATCCCCTCTCCAATATACCTACCGAAGTTTCGTGACAACGGTAGCCAAGCCTCCCTTGTGTACGTACAGAACCCAAACCCGTGTTAGAATTCAATCGAAAACTACCATCTGGAGTACATCCCTAGGTTTCCGAGATTGGCTTAGCTTTTTAATACGGTTAAATACACCCTTGCCCGTCGCGTGTCTCGTTAAGACTCGGGTATCAAGAACCAAGCTCGCGAGCCCGCCGCCCAAAGTTCAAGCCACCAGGTGCTTCGGGTCCAGCTCTCTCAAAACACTCTTTCAGTCAAGAAAAAAGAGCATACACTACCAACTCCGCAATGCCCATGCAGCTGCAGTCCGGCTGGTTTCCGCCTCAGGCGTGTTGGGTATGGCCAGGGATCAGCCCCCCGACGAACCCGGGGTTCTAGCTCCATCCGGCCTCAACCCCGAAATGGTTCAGCATGGCCTTTTGGGCTTGATTCGAGCGATAATATTTTACTATCCTTGCGCAGGTCCCCGCGAGTCCTTGTTGCCCTCGAGGGGGGGGAAAACACCTCGCCTCCAACAGATCGGGAGACAATGATAAGGTAACTTGTCAGTGGCGCAGTATTCCGGTGCTGTCGCTTGGGGGCTGATATCTAGCAATAATAGGCATGAGATATTGAAAATCCATGTCTTGGAGTTTATTCCCTGCTCCGTGAGTGAGTGTTATCTGAGGAATTGGTTCTGTCGTCCGGATCCAAGGGAAGTGCTTCCGTCAAAGCCACTCCAGTAACATGGAAACAAACCCCCCATAGTCATTTAAAAACAGGCCGCCTACATGGTTTCTCTCGGCCATGATCTACTGTAATATGCAGCCGTGTAGAAAGTGAGGTGGTACGTATTCCTCCAAACAAAACAAACCAAAAAAAAAAAAAAGATCCACCCCAATAGCCACCATCGCTACGCAGGGCAATGAAAAGCTTCTCAATACGCGAGGCTCCATCCGGGGCTGATCAGTGATCCCGCAGGGAACACAGTACAAGGCTGGCCGGCGACTTGTCGAAATCTGGAAGCTTGATCGGCAACAGAGACTGATGTGCTCGGGGTAGCGTCGGCGCTGATGCGAGTTGACAGCGATGGTTGGGGCCCATAAAGGTTCACTAACAGCGCGAGCTGCAAGAACCAACATCGGCGAACGGGTTGTAAGAGCCGACTATGTACGTAAGTTCTCACCAATGCGGCTACTGCTGTCTAACCCATCATTTGCGCCGCTCTAACTTTGGCGCTGCATCATACGAAGGCTGAAACGTCAGCTGCACATATTCTGTATGAACTGAACCTCTTCAGCAGTCGGAACTACGAGTATGGCGCAATAACCTGGGTCTTTCCGTTATCCGTCTGCGAGTTGAGACAGACCTGCCGTTTCTGAACAATCAATTACATCCGTTGTCAGATTCCAGGATTTTTCAGTGGAGCATTGCTTATTAACACGTCCGTCAGTTAGTCCTCCTCTCTCGCATAAACCTCAATCAATCAATGATGCCAGGACGGCGGCTGGCCCCCTCCCCCTGGGCCCGGCTGTCTCCCGAATAGGTTACGGGAAGGCACCCGGCTCTTTGGGGAAACCATGTCGGTAGCGTGCCAAGAAGTCACATTGCGCAAAAGGAAATATTTAGGAAACGCTGTTGGGGGTCTAGCAGGATGTAGGTAGGCAAAAAATGCGCGGCCTCATACGACGCGGCCAGCCAAGAAAGAGTGCCGTCAAAGTCGAGGGAGAACCTCGTGGCAGTGGGACCCGTGCGTGCGGTGGCACAGCACAAACGAAGAGTGCTCGAGCCACAGACCAATCCTTGTTAAGTTTGGCCAAGCTCGATATCGTGAAAATCCTTTGAACCGCTACAGCGGGTAGGATTCTGGGGTCGGTCTTGGGCCTGGGGCCTCGAGAATGATTTCGATCGCAACACCCGTTCACTTGCTTGCCATGTGTAAGTGAAGTCTGTCGTCGGCAATCACAGCTTGGCCGGTGACATGTTTGGAAGCCAACATTATAGCGCACATAATAGCCAAAAAACTCACTTTTTGTCGGACAGTGGGTGTAGGGTAGGTAGGTGAACCACGCACTGCCAACTTCACCGGTTCTTCACCACCGCGAACATCGCAGAAATTCATTCAGTAACATCTTTGATGAATCCGTCTTTAATTTTTATTTAAATTCGTATGTGAAAATGTAACAACGATTATGGCGTTCTCCAAGCAGTCTCCACCATAAGCTTTGTGGAGTATTAGCCTACCCCGCCATCATGAGAATTTTGTCTCACCTTTCATATTATCATATCTCTCACCTTTCTCACCCAACCTACGTCATCACAAAAAGCACCGGGTAGTAACTGAAGGCACCCAATTCTCACTGAAATTGGAGCGAAACGACGGTTGGCCCAGGTATGGTAGCATCAAGTACACCACCCGGCAAAGATCCCATCTGGAAACAGCAGGAACACGACACTAATGGCGGTGCCTCTACAAACGTCCTGGCAGCTTAGAACTGCCGAGGGTGAGCCCTCGGCCATAGTTCGTGCCACAAATATCCAAGCTATTATTCAAGGACCTTCGGATGCATGGGGCCGCCACGGCAGGCCACAGCCTGCTCTTATTTCCGCCGAGGTCTCGCTTCGGCAACAGTTTGGATCATCATCATCGGGAGACGTTGTGGCATCAGACACCGTGCATTACGGGATGCTCAGCAAGGCAATTCTCTCCACACTCAGCAACTTAGATGCTCGGGCAGCGCAGGGCGAGATCGTTTCTCTCCAGGGACTGATGAACACAATCTGGAAGGATCTGACTGGCTTCGAGGCAACGGGGGCGCGATACAGCAACGACAAAAACGCCTTCTTGAATCTGAGCTTCATCCGCCGTCTGACAGTATCAATTGTTCTGACAAAGGCATCTTTGCTCGGAGCTGGAGTTTGTCTCACAGCATCTACGCTCTTCCAGGATATGACACCTCAAGCAAGGAGTCTGTCCCTGGAGCTTCAAGAACTTAGGGTACCGACACTCATTGGAGTAAACGACAACGAGAGATTGGCAAATCAGATTGTCGTGGCAAACATTTGTGTTGACAAATACGAAAGCCACCAGGACGGTTATGCACCCCTCGAGGCCGCCATAGTTGATGTAAGTGAATGGAAGAAATCCGAGTGAACGGAGCATCGAGTTACTGACATCGATATACAGTCCATAGGGAAATCATCATTTGAGACACTCGAGGCCCTCACAACACACCTTGCGTCTCACATCACCAAACACATTATTTCAAGCGGCATAACCCCCCCTGACTCACAGGGCTGGCAGCTCAGGATTGGCCTGGACAAGCCAACGGCGGTGCCTTTGGCAGATGCTGCCCACGTGGAGCTCAGAACGAGCACCGAGAGTTTCACTGAACAATGATAACACACAGAATACCTGATTAAAAGGAGCCAAAGGGGACTACGTACCCATGTTGCCCAAGGGATTCTATGTGATGTGACTGTCCTGACAAAACTCCCAAATATACAGCCCATCATATACCTCTTATCGTAACCCTATTGTAATTGTCCTGTATTCCTGGTCTATAAGAACTCACTTAAACACTTCGCACTGCGGGATGTCGCCGTTGGTGATGGCGCGGATGAAGGCTCGATCGGGGTTGTACATCATGACGTGGAAATGTTCTACGGCGCCGACCGACTTGAGGCTCCTCCAGTTTTTGAACCAAATGATCTGCTCAAATCAGCACTAGGTCGGTTATCGATGGGAAACGGGGCGTTGCTCACTCGGTCGTTTGGAACATGTGGTCGGAATGTCCTTGTCACAAAGTCGTCAATCTCCTCTCTGCCCCGGTGGCTCAGGTCCCCGGTGATGGGATCCTCTTCTAGATCAAATTTGGTCCAAATAACAAGGTGCACAATCTGAGGGTCGATGCCATAGGGCCAGTCGTTGAATATAACCTTGTAGTCATCCTCAAACTCAAAAGATGCCCCTCTCGCCTGAACGGGCGCATTCCACTGCAGCCGTTGGTTTAGAACGTAACGACCCACGCTGCCAAACGTCTTGACAAGGTTGGAAGTATAAGCGAGGTAGCGTCGTAACTCGGAGGGAACTCTCTGGAACAAGTCGAGCCGATTGGCCTTTACAATAGTCTGCACCTCTTCCCACGTCGAGACCCGATATTCCGAGTCTGGTGTAGAAATGATGGAGAGGTCTTTGGCAGACAGGTTTCGGAGGTATTCCGGGCATCTAGCTTCCCTTTCAGACTCGGGGACGTTGACTTGCCAGTACGGCAAAGTGCTTTCTTGCCATGTCTCTATTCCTGATAATGTAACCCGATCGAAGACGTGGGTTGCGAGGTGAGATGCAGGAGGGTAGATGCCCGACATTTCGTGCTTGTTCCCGGGAATCGACTGCGGTTGTGGTTGTTATGGTGGTTATCTTGGGGAGGGATGGAAGGTATTCTCTTTCGACTTTCGACTTTCGACTTCCGACACACTCGAGACGACGTCGAACCGGCAGATAGAGTGCTAGTGCGCTTGTTGCAACGGCACTTGGGACAAGGTATTCTTGGTAAACTGGATCCCAACCGTTTGAACAGCCTCCCTAGGGGGGAAACATGACGCTGACGTTTGGCGGGGGGGAACAGCGTGGGGAAATGTGGCGGCTTGCGCACGGCTTCGAGTCGACCCGCTCTTTGTCTCTGAGCTGACATTGCCATTTGGTGGCTGCCAACATTGGACTGGTGTCGTGCAACATGGCTGTGGACGTGGATGGGCACTGGCAATCCGCTCGGTGATGGGGTATGGACATCACAGGGTTGATGCTTCGCGATGTAGTCTATTTGAAGAGCGGGACGTTTGGAAACTCTCTCCCCGCAAACGCCAAGCAAAGGGTGCTCTGTGCAGCTCACTGTCACAACGATCCAGACCGAAATAGCCCCATCAGTGCTGCAGCCCTGTGGGGGGGCTTTTCACCGGACACGCACCGGCAAGGTTTTTTTTATTTTAATAGGAGTCGGCTGCATAGTTGGCAGGTTCCTAGCTGCCGGAGTCCCGGACGAAATGGCTAGGACGGCAACCGGCCGTTGGGAGGCGTAGGATGGGGCTTGTCCGATTTTGGGTTGATGGGATTGTGTGCCCGAACGGGTGTCATAATCTAGATACGTAGCACAGAGGTTGGTCTTCTAAATTTATGGAGTTGGTTGAACAGGTTGATAACCCACCCCAATTCGGTACATCGGATGACCAGTTCCACGGGTGCCATACACACAATGTGGCTGGCCCTTCCCCCTACAAATCCGGGAAAAAAAAGTTCATAGGCAGTAAACTAAAAACCGGGGGGTGGATCCCAGCGTTAAAATACTTCTCAATCCTCAAACGTTGGGTTTGTGCAGGGTAGCCAATGAACCTGCGGTTGTCCTTGCGCCCAATGCTACACCCACGTGGCGGGAATAGTGGGATTGTAGAGGTATGTAGATCGTCGCAGCCCCGAGTCATTATCATGAAGGGGCAATAATTATTGCCACAGGTGAAGTGCCTCATCTTTGCCCCTCCCCCTCCTGATGCCCAATTCGCCCAGTCATCAGTTGGGTGCGGGAAATAATCCCCATCGGTCTTCTCTCCAGCCAGGCAGTACAATGGTCGACACCCTCCTTTCGGTTGTTGGGTGCTGAGCATGATACTGGAGGGCACAGCCATTCGCCTGCGAGGAATGGAAAAAGGAAACGCAAATATCAATCGCCCCCCTTTTCTGCTCATGCCTCCGTGTCGGCGGCAAATAGGTGGGAGCTGTCGATGCAGGGATTTCTCAATTAGAGATGGCGCCAAAAACCGCCACCAAATCCGATAGGGATGCATTTTTATTACATCGAGATGACCTTGGCCGTCGGTTGCGAGTCTGTCACGGGGCCAAGTCATAGTAATGTTCCTCACCATCACGTTTGAACGGGACGGAGCCCACTCCTCATTTCGCTGAAGAAGAGAACTTCGCCGCATGGACCAATTGTAAGGGGGGGATATTTCCAGAGCTTCTCTGTTCTACCCCCTCTCATCCTTGCAAGTTGTCGTACGGGAGCCAAGGTCGAGAGCTTGTGAGAGGCAGCTCCACGGTGGGCGATAGCTTGGGAACTGGGCAGGGGCTTGCCGACGGCGGTCTTCACAGTCATTTTTTGTTTTTGTCGAGGTGCTAATGGTTGAATGGCAGCGGATGGGGCCGGGGGGCCCTCTTGACTGAGGGGCGGGTCCATTTCATTCGTGATGACACATGTACTGTATTGGTGCAGACACATGATGGTGTTGTGTATGTGCATATATGTGCAGTAGGCTCGGAACGAGGTGGCAAACAAGCAGTTGGTGTAAGAGGGGATAGATACATCAATCGTCTGATTGATGAGGCATTACAATACCGCAAACCGGCTCTCCGTTCACACTTGCTGTAACATAAGCCACTGTTTACAGGAAGGGGGGGGGGGGGGGGGGCAAACCATTTTTTTTCAAAAATGAAATGAAGTTGCCCACACAACCCCCATCCCCCCAAAACCCACATCCCCTCTTATGTATGAATCACACCCAGGGGAAAGCAACCTCATCGTACAGAAGTTTGACGCCTATGCATGAAAAAAAAAAAAAAACAAGTCATAATAACCCCAAAGGGACAGGGGACCCGGGGGCCCAGGGCCCG
>JAHVYB010000205.1:0-54895 GCA_020623695.1 Calonectria henricotiae
CACTAGGTGCGGCAGGTGGTTTGCGCGGGGGAGGGGAAAAAAACACATGTTCCCTTGGTACACTTAAAAGGCACCCCACAAATGGGGTGGGCAAGGGAAAAAAAGGGTGGTTGCTGCTCCATACAAAGGCCAAGTGGGTGGGAGGAAGCGGCCTAATTACCAAGTCTTTTTGGAAACAAGTGGGGGGGGGTTGAATGGGGCCCCCCCCCCCCCCCCCCTTTGGTCAAGGCACAGACAGGCATCGTGTTTCAACGAAACAAAGCTGTCCATGGTGATTATCTTACACTACACTCCATTCCATGAGCACTACGCTACAGTGCATGCATGTGTGTATGCAGTCACCCATATACGTGGACACCCTCTCCCCATGGGCGCATGGTTGATGCACCGTTGCATCCTTTCTTATGTGCGTGTGCGTGTATGCCCGTTGCGACGGTTCTTGTGGCTGCTGGCCATGGCATTATGAGCCACTAACGACGCCGTGTTCCGAGATGGTGGTGGTCTTGACCATCAAATCGACACCCCCCACAGCAGTCGCCTCACCTGGATGTAACTCCGCTGCCCAACGTCACCTCGGCCTCGGTCCCAGTCCCTCACCACCTCGACTCCTCCCAGTCATGGTCGATGGTGACGGCGACAGCGCCGAAG
The DNA here is from genome assembly GCA_020623695.1 of Calonectria henricotiae. Classification (NCBI taxonomy): domain Eukaryota; kingdom Fungi; phylum Ascomycota; class Sordariomycetes; order Hypocreales; family Nectriaceae; genus Calonectria; species Calonectria henricotiae. Next base: position 649 of record JAHVYB010000205.1, read on the forward strand.
GCCGCTATAAAAATCGATTAGCAGAGACCAGGCCCCCCTCCCCCTGGGCACACCAGGCGACTCCCCTCCGTCCCCACCCCTTGGCCCAATGGCATGTGGGCAATCCCGATTTCTATCCACGGTCCTGGCTTCAATACGTGGATGCACGCTGGCTAGTGCCACCATGATGCTCCAAAGGTGCGTTGCCAGAGCGGACCCCTGCCAGCTCCCTCGTGGGCCCGAGCTACCCTGGCTCCGGTTTCCAAGTACCACATCAGGCCGGGTGTCGTGTGTACGCGTTTGTGTGTGAATACTTCGTCCCAGGGCCCGGCGTGGGTGGCATGCTCAGATTTCCCTCTCCAGCCCAGCTCCCAGTCCCAGACAAAGCACCCAAGACACGCCCCAGGCCAGGCATCTCGCGAGGCACAGCTACCATGTAGTCGGCTGGCCAATGCTAGTTATTCGCTGAGCTCCTGCTCCCGTAATCCCATCCTCCTCGCGTTTAAGACGTCTTATACCATGGCCCCCCTCCCATCACTTCGGCTCGCCGCCATCTCCAAGGCCCATCTGTATCTAAATCATAAATCCTTTCTTGGCCAGGTTCCTTTTTTCTTCCTTTTTTTCCTTGCCCAATACCTCTCTCGTCTCTTCTTATTTGTTAGGAATACGTGACATCACACCTTTCCTCCTCCTCCGCCTCTCCTTTAGGCTCCCCCAAGTACATCCCCTTCCCCCATACCTTCCCGCTTTCCGGTCCTTCCGCCTACCACTTCGAATATTTCCACACCCTTCCTCCCGCTTCCTCGAGCGGCGGCGTTTTGTGCTTTCGTAACCGCAACTTGATAGCAGACAATTACATCAAAATAGTTAATCATGGGGTTGGGTGCAATTATCGAGCCCCTCGTGGTGGTGACACTCCTCTTCGGAGGTGCCTTCTTCAACCGCAACAAGGACTACAACATATCGACGGACAAGTCAGGTTTGGCTGGCAACAACAAGCGGTCTGATGATGAATTTGGTCGCAAGCTATCCAGCGACAGCCTCATGAGCGGCTCGAGGTCCAGCTCGCCCTCCCTTGCCTCCCACGAGCAACCTACTCTGCGCCGTCGTATGCTCAACCTCTTTGGTTATAAGCGCATCGTACAGACCCCCAACACTTTGGTCTTCAAGGATCGTTTCCTCAGTCGTGTGCTCCAAAAGTACCCTTTCCTTGTTGAGGCTTGGTACTGGGCTCAGATTTACTGGGTATGTTTCACTGCTGAGTTGAACTCTCGGCCGAGTTGTCATGACACTCGTGATCTTGACATAATCATCACATCTACCGAGGTTTTTTACTAACATCTCTTCTTCCTTGCAGGTGTATCAGGTCGGCCGTGCCATCACTGCGCTGACCCTTGTTGAGGGCACCGTCAATGTCGCCCGTCGGCATGCTCTTCAACTCATTCACATAGAGCAGAGCCTGTTCATTTTCTGGGAGGTAGACTTCCAGAAGTGGTTCCTCGCTCGACCTACTCTCCTCCACTGGATCAACCGCACCTACTCATTTATTCACATTCCCGCCACCATCCTGTTCCTCGTTGTTCTCTACTACCTCACCACCACCCGCAAGCGCCGTGTCCTCGCCGGCCGCATTCAGTCGGACAATGTCGCCGCCGGCCCCGCTCTGTATGAAGCTCGACGACGAACCATGGCCACCTGCAATCTGATTGCATTCATCATCTTTACTCTCTGGCCCTGCATGCCACCTCGCCTGCTGAGCGATCCCACCTATGATGGCCCCGATGCCGCCGAAGCCAAGAGCTTTGGATTTGTCGACACCGTTCACAGCGCCACTGGTGAGAGTAGTGTTTGGACCACTAACAAGTTCTGCAACCAATATGGTGAGTACAGCCTAAAGGGGAAAGCTACTTGGCGATATACCAAACATGCGAAACTAACTTGAATTCTCTCTAGCTGCCATGCCCTCGCTTCACTTTGGTTATTCTCTCCTCGTCGGACTCACCATTGCCACTCTCCCCCTCACTGGTCTCCGCCCCAACTCATGGAAGCGTATCGCTATTGTGGTCTTTGGTATTTCTTACCCTGCCCTGATACTAACGGCCATAGTCGCCACTGCCAACCACTTCATCCTTGACGCCGTTGCTGGTGCCATGGTCTGCGCCATTGCCTGGAATGAAAACGGCATCCTCCTCAACCTATGTATCCTTGAAGACTACTTCCTCTGGCTCTGCCGTATTCACAAGCCCGTCAACTACATCGACCCGGAGACGGCCGTCGAGCCTGAGTTCCAGATTGGACTCCTCGGCGAGGATGTCTAGGCCAAAAAAAAAAAAAAAACCTATCAAGAATGAGCCACGTACCGTACGACGCCAATGTTTTGTTAAGCACACCTCCCCTCACATTCCACCCATTGAGGAGAGGGGAGGGTATTATTTTTTATTTATTTTTATTTCCTCGACTAGCGATTTTTAATCGTTGACGGAGAATGACCCCCGACTAGATGGACACATACACGGCGTCCTAGAGGGGTTTATTCTATAGAATCACTTGTTGGACGGCAAGTGGCGCAGATTATGTTATTGCGTTATATCTCCTAGAAAGGGAGTTACATCCGATGGTAATAGACACGCGTGGGTAAGGAAAGGCCTTATCCTGTATAAAACACCTACTTTATCGAACATAGGTAGCGGGTTTAACCAATATTAATATCGTCTAATTATGATTTGGGCGAAGCTATATTATCACATTAATTTGCCTTCGAAAATAACGGTCTCGTTTTGAGTGCGATATGAGAATACAGTCAGCCACGGCCTAGCTGAGGCTGGGTCTGTATCCAATGACTCCAGGCCATCTCATTATTTTTATTCGAATTAGTGGAGGATGATGGCAGGATCGACGCCAGCATAAATCTAGTGACATAGTAAGCGGGACTCGGACGCCTAAACCTACCAGAAAATTCCAACTAAAACAAGCAACGTTGTGACTGATTAAATGGGCCAATGATGGCGTTGATTGGTTACAAATTTCGGGTTGCTTGATTTCTTACGTTTTATATTGGGTGAGCTTCCTTGTTTATTTGTACGAACACGTACACTTGAAGGTTTATGCATATCCGGTAACAAGCGGGGACAGCGACGCAGCACATAAATCTACAAACCACACAATATGACAGACAGGCATGGATATGGGTAATAATCTTGCTTCTTCTTCTTTTGGCTCTGGGGACCATATTCTCCATGCTAGTGACACCGAGTACGTGGAGCATACGTAGCCCAGCCTGAGGCGTACGTCAGTCATGGCATGGGTGTGCGCGTGGCAACTAGCAACGGCAAGAGAGTGACGACGCCGGGAAGCCACATTATGGCCCCATTCCGGAGGCTTTTTATAATGGGGACCAGGATCTACGTGGGCTGTTGGAACCTCCGGGGCAAGTCTCCCCACATGTGCTGTTTGGTAGTTGGAGGGATGGATGCAGACTTTGGAAAAACAAAACCGTCTTTGATATAACCATGGCCACTGAGAATTCCAAAAACCCCCCAAAAAATCTATACGAGAATGCACAGTTTGAGTTGGCTGAATCACCCACCATAGGCTTTTTTTTTTTTTTTGGCTCGCCATGGATGACCTACGGCACAGAACGGCTAGCAGTGGCGGCTTTGTGGCGGGGCAAATGTTCGTCATCCATCCAGACAGCTTCCAGGCTGCCACTCACATGGCACCTCGCTCGACACCACCAGACACACAACACCACAAAAGAGACTCTCGAGCCCGCAGCGTGACTTGAAACTTGAAATACGGGCTTGTTTCTATTCTATCTCCTCATCCTATCTCTCCTTCCCGCAATCAATCCTTCCGATCCGGATCCCGACCCCGCCGCCGCCGCCGCCGCTGCTGCTGCTCCAGAGACTCGCGAGATAGCCATGCCTTCGGATTCGGGTACCGCAGATGGTGCCCCGCCGCCACGCTCTGCGTCGCCCTCGAACAGCTTCTATGCCCTCAGCGACGACGACGAGGGCGACTACAACACAATCACGCACACCGATACGGGGCGGGGAGTGAAGCTGCTGTTTTCCAAGAGCAAGGTAAGGTCGCAGCCTCGAGTTCCTCTCGGGTGCATGCATCCCCTTCTAGCGCCCTCGCTCATACGTCATTTCTGCCCTGGCCAGAAGATTGGTTAACAGCAGATATCCAGGTCTACATCCACCCAACGCCCTCGGCCAAGGACAACATTGTCGGGTACATCGCCCTTCTCCAGCAACGAGGCCGTCGCCTGACGAACGCCTCCGAAGATGAATCGTCCTCGATAGCCTCCTCCGACCTGCTCCTGGCCTGGATTCCCGAGTCGTCCCTCGGCGACTCGGCGAGCATATACGTCAAGGTCGACCTCTGCGACGGCGACTCCCCCCCAAAGCAGTCATACCTGGTCCCTCCTCCCCCGACCATCACCACCCACGTCAACTCTGTCGGTGGCTACGCCTTTGCAATCCCCGTCAGCGCCATCTACTCGCTGTTCGTGCGGCCCCCGAGCCTGGGCTGGTGGTATGGCTCCGTCATTATCAACTCGCGCGCTGGGGACAGCTTCCCTGCCCTATTCTTCCATGACAACGAGTGCCAGAGCACAATCCTGCAGAAGAAGAAGCTCACCCGCGACACATTTGATCCCTTTGGCGAGGGTGGCCAAATGTTCTGGGGCGGAGATGAGGTGGTTCGCTGGTTGCGTAGATATGTAAAAGTCGAGAGGTCCGGGGCTGAGCCCAACATCTACCTAATCGAGCCGAGCAAGGAGGACAGTGAGGCTTTTGGGCATAAACTTACTTCGAGTGCCTCCCAGATTGGCCGCCAGGACAGCTCCACCGGTGTCAGCGCAAACTCGGCCGCAGGATCAAGCCGCCCCGATGCCCAGATGGACCCCTTTGTCAAGTTTGTCAAGGAAACCGGTTGGAATATCATGGAAAAGTTTAGCAAGGTCACCACATTTACCCGAAGAGCGGCGCAGGACATTGTCGACAACCCCAACATACCCCCACAGGTCAGGAGGCTGCTCAGGAACCCAGAGGTGCAGACTCTCCAAGATGAGTTTGACAGTGCCCGCATCTATCTGGCGCGATGGGCCATGGGCATCCAGGAGCAGAGCGAGCGGGACAGGCGGCAGAGGATCTGGTCGGCAAACGATGTCATGGAACTCGAGGATACAGACGTTGGCGAGTTTGAGCTTCTCGAAGGCACCAGCGCCCTGTCGTTGGAAGAACGCAGAAAGACGTTAACAATGTCTGAATGGGAGACGTTTTTCGACCCCCACACGGGCCGCCTTTCTGTCACTGTGGACGAAGTCAAGGAGCGCATTTTCCACGGGGGGTTGGACCCCGAAGACGGAGTCCGCAAGGAGGCCTGGTTGTACCTGCTCGGCGTGTACGATTGGTACAGCACGTTGAACGAGAGAAAGGCACAGATAGCATCTCTTCGTGACTCGTACTACAAGCTCAAGCTGGCCTGGTGGGAGAGGCTTGAGGGAGACGGCGGAGAGGGTGAAGCGGGAGAGTGGTGGCGAGAGCAAAAGAACCGCATCGAAAAGGACGTGCACCGGACTGACCGCAACGTCCCCATCTTCATGGGCGAGGACATTCCTCACCCCGATCCCAATTCTCCATTTGCCGAGGTGGGCACCAACGTCCATCTCGAGCAGATGAAGGAGATGCTGCTCACTTACAACGAGTACAACAAGGAGCTCGGCTACGTCCAGGGCATGTCGGATCTCCTAGCTCCCATTTACGCCGTTATCCAGGACGACGCCATCGCCTTTTGGGGTTTCCAAAAATTTATGGAGCGCATGGAGCGCAATTTCTTGCGCGACCAGTCAGGTATGCGCAACCAGCTACTCACACTGGATCAGCTCGTCCAGTTCATGGACCCGAAGCTGTGGAGTCACCTCGAGAGTGCCGATAGCACCAACTTTTTCTTCTTCTTCCGCATGATTCTCGTCTGGTACAAGCGCGAATTCACCTGGATGGATGTCCTGCGGCTGTGGGAGGGCCTGTGGACAGACTACATGAGCTCCAACTTTCACCTGTTTATTGCTCTAGCCATTCTGGAGAAGCATCGAGATGTGATTATGGAGCACCTTAAACAGTTCGACGAGGTGTTGAAGTATAGTAAGTCAAGACAGCCCCACGCTGTATATTAAACGGGCATACTAACGCAACCAAACTAGTCAATGAGCTCTCCAACACTATGGAGCTCGAGCCCATTCTCATTCGCGCCGAGGCTCTATTTAAGCGATACCAGAGGCTCGTGGATGCCGTGGACAAGAAGGGCAACTTCCCCGCGCCCAGCGTTCATCAAAAGAAGCCATCTACTTCTTCCGTTGCCAGCAGCTCCTCTCACAAGAAGACGCCCAGCAAGGGCAAACAGGCAGCTCCAGAGTCTCCGCCAAAACCCAGAGTCATTACGCCAGAGCTGCGCAAACTACTTAGCCGAGATGTCGAAGTTCTCTCAAGGCAGACGGTGGCACAAAAGGGGGATGGCATGCCGTCCAAGTAAAAATGACATGGGGTATAGGAGGTGAATGAGGAATTTCGATAGTGGGGTGCTATTTTTTCTATTGTGTTGTTTGTATTCATACATGTTGGCGCTGGTGTGTCGTTTCTGGTTCTTTACTGGGGCATGGAGTCGTTGGCTGCTTTTCGTCAAAGATATGATTGGAGGAATTGATTCGTTGCATTATTTTGACTGGCCCCAGGTTAAACGTCTTGTCAGTCATCTCCCCTTTGCGAGGCGTATACTCGCTCGATGCACAATGAATAACGGATTCCATCACTTTTGCACTTTTGAATTGAGCTTAAAAAAGTTTGTTTGTATATATTATTGCCTGGGTATAACGCCATTCTATGATGCTCGACTCGGCTCAGCTCGGCTCATCTTGACTCAAGATGCAACGCCCGTAGGGTAAGGTGCGTTGATAGATGGATAACATGCCTCCCTAGTCCACGCTCCCAAACGCTCCGTCTTTTCCATTCCCTTGGTTTGGTCAACCCCCCCAACCCCAACACTTCTCTTCATCTGTAGCCCCTTGGACCGCTCGGCAGTCCCTGTCTGCGGACTCCTCCTCCTCCTCCACTGCCGCCATTGTCGTATGTACCGCCGGGGGCAAACCTGTCTTCGTAGTTTCCGCCGCCGCCGCCGCCGCCGGATGCTGGGGGCGCAAAGGGTCCTTGGCTAGAGCCGCCGCCCTGCCCCTGAGGGCTCGTCGTGCGCGCCCCGCCACCCCAGAGACGCTGTCGCAGCAGGGCCTGCGCAGAGGTGGCTCCTCCTCCTACTCCGGCGCCGGCGCCTCCTCCTCCTACTCCGGGAGGAACACTCGCGGCGTCCGGCCTTCCATGCGAGCTCGCGGCGCTGTTGTAGCTGCCTGCGCGCTGGCCCGGCACTGGCCTGCGCTGGATGTCACCGCCGGGCTGCAGCGACGCCGGGGTCCTGCCTCCGGCCCTGAGGCTCGGGGGCGCGGGGGGCGCGGATGACGGGCCGTTGTCCCAGAGGCTGCTCAGCCCGCCGGCGGGCTGCTGGCCGGCGCCAGCGCCGGGGCTTCCGTAGCGCTGGCCGACGTTGTTGTTGACGAGGAGCGGCTGGGGCGGCGGCTGGGAGGCGGCCTTGGGGTCCGGGGGCAGCCAGGGCGGGAAGGGGCGGCCCTTCTCCAAGTAGTAGCCGCGGAGGGCGCGGCAGACGTGGGTGTCGTCGTCGGTGTCGCCGTCGGCCTCGCCAGAGAGCAGCGTCGACTTGAGCGACGAGATCTGTGACGAGGTTTTGCTGACGAGGTTGGAGTACCACGACATGGTTGCGGTGTATCGGTGGGTGGCTTCTTCTTCTTCTTCTTCTTCTTCTTCTTTTTTGGAAGGGGAAGTCCCTCCCCTTTGTGTCGGTGGTTTTGTTTTGTTCCACTACCCGTGTGTTATAGATTCGAATTGGAAAAGAAAAGAAAAGAAAAGAAAAGAAAAAAAGGGCGACTGTTGCGGTGTGCTGTGTTGCGAGGAAGATGACGAAAGGTGGTGGAGGCGAGCGGGCCCGCGGTCAAGCAATGAGGGGTGGTGGTGGGTGTGGCGTGAAACACTGAGAGAGCGTCGAGTGGGAATGCCGATTGAGTTTTTTGACAACGACGGGGGAAAAATCCGAAAGAAAAGGAAGAAGCAAAAGCTCAAGCGAGCCCCTCGAATTGTTGGCGAGAAAGCGTTCAATGTCTTCTTCTTATTCGTGCGGGAGAAGCAGGCTAAGCTGACGGGGTTGAAGGCGGTGGCGAGGTTGGAGGTTGGAGAGGACAAGAGGGGACGAACGACAGACGAGGCTCATGAGACGTGTGTCGGTGACGGTGGGAAGTGGGCTGAAATGGCAGAAATGGCAGGGAGGCAGCATTATAGGAGCAAATGGCGGGGTGCCATTCGAGCTTGCAATGGCAGCGTGGTGCAGGCTAAGGCGCCTAAGAACAGGTAGTCTAGGTCCTGTGAATAGCGCCTTGTAGGCCAAGCACGCAGAATAGGACTTGCATACCAGTGAGTAGGACTACAGGCTTCAGCAAACAAGGACATACACGGTCGCCATCGTGACCCAATCATCAAACTTCGTGGAAACTGCCCCCAGAAACCGAGGCTCTCCGTTTTATTTGGTATCCATTACAACGCCAAACTAACAAACAAACACTGACTGGGCCTATTGAATGATAAACAACTAACACGGCCAAGTAGCCACCTTTTCACACACATCACCTCCCTTCTTCTTGGTGTCGAACCTCGCCCCGACTTTTAGTGCAGCAATGTAATCGCATACGTTCCATGCAGTAAGAAGCAGCAAAACTCCAAACGCCGTTGTCGCCATGTAGACAGACCCCCACGTCTTTTTTTTTGTCTCCTCTTTTTTACCAAGCAAGGTCGTTGGTAAGAGTCAGCTTCTCCTTGGTCTCCTGTCGGGACCTCTTGTTCTTCATCTTGATGGCACGTCCGCGCTTTCGCTTGGCGCCGGCCTTTTCCGTTTCGGACTCCTCGCCGTCGTCCTCGTCATCCTCCTCCTCGTCATCCTCCTCCTCGGCGTCGCTGTCGAGCCAGTCGGCAAGGTCACCAAGCTCCTCCTCGCTCTCGTCAAGGTCGGAGACGTACTCAACCTGCTTCTCCATGTCGTCATCCTCTTCCTCATCACTGTCCCATTCCTTGCCATCCTCAGTGATACCCTTGTCCATGTCCTTGTCTCGCTGGCCGTCGCCATCACGCTCCATGGCGTTGAGGACCTTCTTCCAGATGTCTTCGCTGACATTGAGGGGCTGGTCGCCGTAGGCACCCTGCCTCAATCGCTCCACCAACTCGCGCTCAATGGTGCGCTCCAGCTTGGCGGCGGCCTCGGCCTTGCGCTCTCGAGCTTGCTCACGGTGCTTGATCTTGGGAGCCAGCTTGGGCACCAGTTTCTCTCCCAGGCGCTCTTCCTCGGCAGCAATGCGGCGCATGCGAATTTGGACCTGAGTGAGACGGGTGAGACGTTGCTTGCACTTGTGAATCAAGAATTTGGGCCAGTAGATGAGGCGCTCGTCGATCTGCTCCAGCGCCTTGTTATAGTTGTTGGAGAGCTTGATGCGCTCCCACATCTTGGAGGGCAAGTGGGCGCGCTCAATTGTCTTCATGTAGAGGTAGATGGTCTGCTTGGTAGGGTGCTGGCGGAGTGTGGCATAGCGCGAGTTGGCAAGAGGACATGATTGACGATTGCAGAGACCGGTAACGTTGTGCTCGTTGCGACAGAAGTTTTGCTTCTTTTCCGTTCTAGCGAGGGGGGAAAGAATGTTAGTACTCGATACGAACACATGGAAATATTGAAATGATCCCTTCGTGATCCATAAGAAGAGACAGGAGAGCATACTTTAACTTGAAGGAGCAAAACTGCTGGTTGATGATCTGCCAGATGATTTCGTCGGACGCCATGTTGGGCGGGTTTTTATAGTGTTTTTTGGGGGGAAATTTTTAAAAAAATGGCCTCTCCCTCGAAGAATTGCCCGGTTAGACGAATCTCCAGGCTGTATGATCCCCCTTGTCAAGCAATAGACAAGTGTAGATGTAGAGAGGAAAGAAGCAAAAGATGGTAGCGGGGCCCGTATATTTTTTCTTACCTCTCTGCCTCTCTGCCTCTCCTTCCGCTTTTTTTTTTCTGGGTCCTCCGGCGCAATGGCGCTCGGACCACCGTCTTAACCACTCCCAGTCCTTGCTGACCAGCAACTAGCCTGACCGCCTGCCTCGTTGGCGCTGGCGGCCCCGGAGCATCGGAGGCTGCGTTTCCCCGGGGGAATGCAGCGCTGCCAACTTGGGGACAGTCTGGAGCCACCTCCCATGACATGACGGGACCAGGGAGGGAAGGCCGGGGGGTGGAGGGTACGTACCATTGGTGGACGAGGCGTGAGAGCATCACCACAGCCTCAGCCGCGCAAACCAATCTGCCACAACCAAAACACAGCCAAGCCTCCATCTCCAGCTTTGAGCTGCGAAACCACATCCGCTCGTCGCCAACGCCCCCCGCCTCGCATTGCGCCTGCGTCCCGTCTTTCTCTACGACCAAATCGCAACCACCTCCCCCACGGGGGCCTCCGTCTCACGACAGCAAATACCACTCAGACAGCTCCGCCTTCGCCGGCGTCACACGCATCCTTCATCACCATCATCCAGCTCCCTTCCCTCCCTCCCCCCCCCGGTTGCCCATCATGCCTACTGCGGGCCTCAAGACCATCATCGCCCTCTCCTTCGTCCTCGCCGTCGGCTTCCTCCTCGCCATCCTGTCGTGCGCCCTGTGGAAGGTCTACTACCCGCTCCTCGTCGTCGCCACCTATGTGATCGCTCCCATCCCCAACTGGATCTGCAGCCACTGCGCCAACCCCGATGACTTTGTCGAGAGCTCTGGCGCCGGCGTCCTGGATCTAGGCCGCTTCTTCACCGGCTTCTTTGTCGTCATGGGAATGGGTACGTCTTTGTCCCTTGTGGCCCATCTTCGTCTCCTCTGCCGGCTTGCGCATTGGAGCGAAAGGATGCCGCCAACTGCTGCCTGGCCTATGCGCCGCACATGTTACTCTATGAATTGAACCGTGTTGCTAACCGTTGTTCCTTCACCAGCCCTCCCCATCGTCCTCGCCCACTCTGGCCTAATCGAAATCCAGGCCATGGTCATGTCCATCATCGGCGGCCTGCTCATCTACAGCACCATCATCAGCTTCAGCATGTTCTTCCACGAGGAGCAAGAGTTTTAACCGCGCGCAAGCAATGTAGTAGCCACACGCGCGCGCTGGCACACTGGCTTCCCCGAGCCCATTAACCCCTTGCGGCGGCTCTTCTGGAAAGACAGGCAGTGCTGTTTCGAGACGGAGGAGAGGAGAGAGGGTGTCATTTCGTTGAGACAGCAGCATCAATTGCATTCCCGTCTGTTCAACCCTTGTACAATCGATTCGGGAGGGAGTAGCCAAGCTTGGGCATTCAGCGGGTTCTTTTTAGTACGTGCTTTTGTATCTGGGATCAGTGTTGGAGAATGATGTAATCTGAATTCTCCCCACCTGCATGCAAATAGGTTATTGTCGTCTTGCAAAAACATCGTAACAATTTCCATAATCTAAACCAGATCCTAAAAACAAATGCGTCGCCTACCAACTCAATTGACTTGCGTGCGTTGCGTCTTCCATCCGTCTAATGCTGTTGAATCCCAAAACTCCGACTATGTGTACGTTGAGGTATCATGTCCAATGTCAATATCCTTGTCACCCAAATTCGAAAGAGAAAAAAACCCCCCGATCTCATCCCATATCCTTCGTCACTGGTGTGTATATATTCACCTGGTCATAATTTTACGCCGCGTCCCGAAATACTCCCATAGGGCCCGCGAGTTTCGTAAGCATCTCGTCCCGTTCGCCTTCTGGCGTGCTCAAAATCGTCACCGCGCCTCCAGCTCCAATCCGCCATACCTCTTGCGGTCCCGTCTCGCCCGAGGCTTCGTCTGCCGGGATCTCTTCGTCGTCCCATCGGAACATGGTTCGGATGGTGACGCTCCAGTCGCCGGCGCCAGTGACGTCCATGTATCCCACGACACCAGAGTAAAGGCTTCGTTCCTGATGGCGCTCAATCACCTGCAAGATCTCGCAGCTGCGCTTCTTTGGCGCCCCCGTCATGCTTCCAGGCGGAAGTGCAGCAGCCAAGGCATCCAAGCCGGTATACTGAATGTGAGTATCCCCGCCATTCCTCTGTGCCCCGTTGCTCTTTGCTCCGTGGTGGCCAGGGAGTTGTCCATTGACAACTGTAATCATCTGGAACACGGTTGCATATTCTTCAACCTTCATTAAATCGGGCACAGTTACATTACCCACCCCGCATACGCCATGCAAATCATGTCGAACAAGGTCCACAATCATCAAGTTCTCGGCCTCCTCCTTGGGAATATGGAGAATCTTCTCGGCTTGTGTCAATGTTGTCACGGCCTCGGACTTGCGGACTGTGCCTTTCATGGGCCTCATTGAGCACAATCCATTCACGTCATGCCTGAGGAACCGCTCGGGAGAACTACTCAGCATTGTTGCGCCGCCCATACGGATGAAGGATCCAAAGGGGGCGGGCTGGCGTTTTCGTAGCGTTTGGTAAATCGACCACGGGCTTGCATTGTGGGGTGAGTCGAAAACTTGTTGTCGGGGCCGTATCATTGTTGTCTGCGACGTAAGGCACAGCTCGTAAGACTCTCCTGCAGCAATAAAATCCTGACAAGCTTGCACTTGTTCTTCATATACATCAGGGCGTGGAGTTCGTATTTTCTTCTGATAACTGGTGCCTCCATTCTGGGATATGGTTTTCTGGCCATTTTCATGGCCGTTCGTATACCCGTTGGTTTGGTTGAGAGTTGAACGTAACCAAGGTTCAGACACCAAAATTCTTTCCGTCGTGGCATCTAGCCACTCATCTCCTGAGCCTAGAGGCTTCAAATTTTGAATATAGGCAACGCCAGCTTTGTGGTCCAGTACAATGCTTTTAGACACCCACGCCAGACAGACATCCGGCCGATTGTGACCTCGGTCCTCAGATACCATCTTCGTGTCCAACCCATGGAGACCCATTTCATAACTAATGAATCCCATGAAGCCGCCCCTGAAGGACGAATTGGTATCGGTGCAGCCAGCAGGGTGACTACGCATCTGCCAAAAGTCTGAAATGAGCTCCCAGATATTGCAACCCCCAAGCCAAATGGTCTCAACCTGCTCCACCGCGCCGTTGACACCCGGGATACGGACAGTAACAAACTCATCCGAAACGTGAAACTCAAATTTCAACGCAGCACCTACATCGAGGGCCACGATGCTGCTGAGGGCAAGAGGGTCTCCATTCTTGGAACTAGATGAGTCGAGGATGATAGCCTCACCATCGGCCAGACCAAAGGTTTCCACAATATCAGGGATTCCAACTCCGTGCGGCAGCGGGATCATACGGTGCGTATACACACAATCGCGACCAATGTCCATTGATCCACCTCGCGTCCACCATCCGGCCCCGTCTCCCTGCTCACTTGCCCTCGACTTGAGTGCTTCCACAGCCTCCAAGTGGCTCGGCGGTGACAGTGTCTGGATGCGTAGTAGCGAGCCGCTTTCGGTCTTGCGCCCGCAAGCTTCGTTCCATTTCAGGGCCTCGCGGAACCAGTTCTCGATGACGGCGTGGGCTGCGGGCTCTGTGCAGACGGACTCTGGGTGATACTGCAAACCCCAGAACGGTTTGGCTGTGTGACGCACGCCCATGAGGATGCGCTCTCCTCGGCCATCGTCTCGGGTCTCGGTTGCCCAGGCCAGAGGTTGCAGCTGAGGCGCCCTTGCAGTGGGCAGCCAGCGAGCGACATGGCACCACTCATCGTAGGAAAGGCGGGCGTCGTCGTCCTGGCCAATGTCGGCGCACAGGCTGTGGTACAGCGTGGCCTTGAAGTCGGGCACGCCGCAGAAGATGTCGCCCGGCACTTGGTCCCGATGCTCAATGTGCCTCACCATGCCGTGCAGCCCCCGCTGCAGCCTGCGAATCGCTCCGCCATGGGCGGCAACCAGGCTCTGGAAGCCGAGACAGATGCCCAGGACGGGGACCTGGAGGTGCGGGGGAAGATGCCACAGCAGCCGGAATGCGCCGACGTCGTCCGGGTTGAGGGGCGATCCGGGGCCGGGGCCGCACACTACGGCATCGAACTGGGCGAGGTTATCGACAAACTCGGCCTCAGTCCACCGCCCGCTGCCGTCGTGGCTGTCGAGCGTCAAAAGGTCGATCCGGATGACGAAGACCTCGGCGCCCAGTATGGTCCTGAGCAGCGACACAATGTTGTTGGTGAAGGAGTCGTAGGCGTCGATGAAGAGGATTCTCTTCAGGTGCGACGCCGAGGCCAATGCGGACTGATGCGCCGCGCCCTCGCACTCGACCATCCTGGACCCAGCGGCCATGGCTTTTGCTTTCCTCCCCGAGAGCAAGATCCGTTTAGCAAAAGAAGGATGTCCAGAGCTTCACCCCCTCAAGGGAGGGAAAAAAAAAGAAAACAAAGAGTCGAAGTTGAGATACGGAAAGAGAAGAAAGACCCTCTTCGTCTCGGATGAGTCCAAAAACTATTTCCTCTTTTTTTTTTTTTTTTTTTTGCCGCGAAAACCCGCCACTGACTCGCAACTGCGATAGTCCACCCGCCCAGATGCATGCGCGCACACAGCATGTATCTCGGGCTGGTTTCAGGTACTGAACAGCGGCTGCTTTAACACTCGGCCGACCGTCGCCAGTGTAAAAACGTTAAAACTCTAGTATCTGCATCGTCTGTCTCAGCGCGCGGTACATGCCGAGCTAAATAATGTGAGCCTAGTTAATTGAGTCTAGCGGCATGCAGAAATGGCTGCCGCCCAACGGCCGCATTGGGCTGATGACCGATGACATTCTAGATCGTTTGGCCGGCGCCATATTGGACGAATCCAGTTCCTGATGGCTCCTGGCTTGTCAGGGTATCCGGCCTGGTCCGTGCGACAAGCATACACATGTACAATTCAAGCATCAAAACGTGGTCATCCAAACAGGCCTTGGTACTTGGAACCTTAAGACTCCGCGCTTATTAAGCGCCAGTCCGCGCCTACTACTCCCCCCTTTCACCTCAACATATCAGACATCCGTCTGTCCCAATATTTGGTTCGACATGATTCAATGATGTCTAAGTACAGCTTAACCTGAGGGACACATTTCTCTTTTTTTTTTGGGGGGGGGGGGCGAGGGGGGTTTAAAAAAAAAAACCAGAAATTTACACTTCTTTCAAAGTTCTCTTTCGTCGTAGGTGACATCAACATTATCAAATTTCAATCCATATCTGTATCCTGTGTACATAAATACATACATGTGTACGTCGAGAATATTCATCATTTGCATTTTCGTTCCGCGACATCTACTCTGAAGACATGGCATGACTTCCCCCTTATCCTTACAGTCTATACGCAAATGGCAATGCACAAACTCGCCCAACATGACTCCTGTGTTATGAAACTTGCTCTCGCCCAACAGCTCAATCACGGGCTCTCACTGTAAGCATACAAGGCTGCCTCGCGTGCCACATACGTCTTTGCCTTGCCCCGAGTGCAGCATCCAGCATCGACTGAGTCTGGGACCGTGGGAGCCCCTGAACCTTCTCTATCGGCCTCACTTCTTCCCACAGTTGAATCTCTTCCACAGATGCCGTGAGCTCAAACTCGCCCCGGCACAAGGCTGTGATACCTAAGCTCATCTCCGCGCTTCCATGCCCCTCGAGTTGAGGCATGGCTTGCTGCAATGTGCCGTTCCATGCAAATTTTCGCGTAAACTCGAGTGCCACATTCACGGGTCGATGGCAAAGGGCTGGCATGATCCTGAGCATGGGGAATATCGGCTTAGCTGTCCGGTTTGTGACGCGAACCTTGAGCTTCATAAAGTCGTCCACATATGCCACATTCTCCTCAGGTTTGCCATCGAGGCCTTCCACGGACAACTCGATTCCGACTTCCTCCACCTTGACCGCTTCGATCATGCGTGTCGTCAGCCGAATGTTTCGAAGGTCAATGCTTCCGCTCCGCTTTGGAAGGCAAGTCGTCCGCCACGTGCCCTTGAGAGAGTCAAGAATCCTCTCTCGATACCAGAACGCTTCCCGGTTCGCTCGCTCCATTTCCGGCGATATCTTGCTAGTGCTGACCACAAATTGCCGATTCCGCGAGGGGTTCAGGGTTGGGATAGTTGCGTGAGGGTCCTCCAAGTATATTCGCTTCACAGGCACAATTACTCGGCTTGTGTTTCCGGGAAGGATGTGTTCTTCTACCGCCACACCGTCGTCACCTTCAAGATGGACTGAAACTTGGGTTGGCCAAGCATTGCGTAGGTCCATGGATAGGAGGCAGTAGTCGTTTGGTTTTGTAGCAACTGTGCTACCCATCCGGTCCCAGATCGGCTGGGGAATATTTCCATGCACCGGCAACGCATCAATCCTGGCCAACTCAACACTGGCATTGACCGTAACCGTAAGGTCCATAGACACTTGACGGGTGTGAAATTGTTCAACAATCTCATCTTGGGGACAGCCTAGATGAGTGTAATCAACTTGGATCATGGCAGAGGTCAAGCCAGGCTTGCCAAATATCTCAAAGTCAAACGTCGCCTGTCCTCCTGGGGCGATGTGTCGGCCCTGGTTGCTCCTCGGCAGCCTCAGGGCCTGCTTTTTCATTAAGATTAATTCATACTCGTACAACTCTGCTGGGGTTGCGTCTCGGTCATCGATGGCGCTCTGCAGCTGCTCCTGTGTCGAGTCCTTGAAAGAGAACAACATAAAGTCCACGGGAGTAGGTGACAAGTTCTGAAAAGTGACCGAAAAGATCTGTCTTTCACCTTCCAAGATCATGATGGAAGATTGAGAAAGCGTTGTCGATTTCACGACAACAAGAGGCTGTGGTTGAATCACTTTGAGATTGAGGCTTTCTGATTCCAGAGCGCGTTTGAATGGCTTGGGCGAAGCCACACTCTCGTTGAGACCTGCAACACCCTTTGCTTTAACCTTGTCATCTCTAACCGGGGTCCAAGGCGCTGAGAAAATCGGGAACCGCCTCTCCCTGCAACCGCGAACCTTGACTGTCGCACCAGTAACCTTGACATCTCCTGGCTCTTTGGGTCGTCCCCTCAATGTCAATACTTGGGTTCTGTAAGGTCCAATAACTGTCGAATCAGGTATCGGCTCAAACTTGACGCCTTCGGTGGCGACCTGAATCTTTTCGATGTCGACCTCGACGTCGTATGGGTTTTGAAGTGTGATTTTGAACGTTGCAATTTCGCCTGTTACAAGATCATGATTGACATTTTCGTCGGGCTTCTTCAGGAACGGGTTGTAAATAAAAGGATCAACATCCTGAGACGCGCGGCTGGCGGTAGCACCAGGCAGGATGCTCTTTGCATGGGTGATCGGTGTTCTGGTGCTTGGAAGGGGCTCGAGCTTGATGTTGCGGACAAGAAACTCATCCCAGTACTCCGCCGCAAGAGAGAGCCCTAATCGTTGGGTGAGGTTCGCAGTTCTCGAAATATTGGTGACCAATCGAACCTGCTCGTCGCGGTGAATTATTGGCGATGCGTCCTCTCGCCGAGGTCCTGGGGCAACTCCTGAGCCTGCGGTGCGCATAAGATCGCTTGAGTACTTCAAAACTCCCTCAAAATCAGGCAATGCCTCCGAAAAGTTGATGCACGCCCGAAGAATGTTGAGCTTTACATCAGGGAACCCGAAAAACCTCGCCGAAGACTGGCCAAGGACTCTAGCAACCACCGCCTCATCTGAGTCGTCAATGGTTTCAGGGGGAGTAGCGGTTGCCTTTCTGGCCATGTCAAAGCCAATGATGCCGTACGACCGGCAGAGAAGACCTAGCAGAGACCCAATACCTTGCTCGATATCGCGGTCATTCAGATCCAACGCCATCGCCCCTGTTCCCTTACCTTCGTTTGATGCCAGAGAAACTAACCCAGCTGCTGGATGAATTCCCATATCGGCAGCTCCACGAGTTCGCGCCTCGACGAGACCACCAATAAGAACAGACACCAACTCACGTACAACCATTGCTTTTTTTCGATGTAGACCAAGGGGCCCCAACACAGTGGCGATCGCGCTCAAGAGGGATGCCCTGTCAACTGGCGTGAGCAATTCTGAGGCGGTTGAAGGGAAAGCCTTAAATAACATGGAAACAATTTGCTGTCTCGTTGGAGTTTGTAAATATCTAGGACATGATGTCGGCCTGAGATCAGGCACATTTCCAGTGACCATCATGTCTAGGGACTGTTTGCAAAGTACGCCATCACTCAGGTGGATAGCGGCCAGCATCTTGGCAAAGCGGATATGCGTCTCCGCCAAAGGCAGAGGGGGGAGACTCTCTGCTGATATTCTCGAGTACAGGCTCACAATGCGTTCCATGAGCTCCCCCAGAATGCCTTGAAGATATTTGAGATGCATAGGTTGAGGGGCGTCGGTTTCCAAATCAGCTTTGGAGGTGATACTTGCAGGTCTTTCCGAAGGAACGAAACACACGGCCGGAATCTGAAACTCTAGATTGGCCCAACCCAGCAAGATTAGGTTCATCAAGATAAGCTCAAGAGCTTTTCCATGCCATACATGATCGTTCAACGATCGTGCAACAGTAGCTCCGTCGTTCAACTCCTTCAGAGAATCGCTCCACCGCCCAGCTTGTAGGTACATAGACCCGATAATAATGGACACTCTGCCCTTGCCCTTCATTCTATACCGTTCATTTGCACCACCTGGGCCAAATCCTTGCACCGAGACCCTGTCACGACCAGTGTCATGCATGTCCATCGAGTCTGATTGAGCAATCGATTGTTCGGGTGATGTTGGGCGGCTACTTGGGCTCTGGGCAATGTCCGAATTTGCAGGGGTGCTTGAACGGCCCGTCCTAATGGGTGTTGAAGGCCTTCCAGGAGTGGAATTACTCGAGTGAATAGCAGGGCGGGTAGACACCGGCGGCATAGACTTGCGCTGGTGCTTGTCTGGGATTGTGCCCACGGAGCTTGAGCGGCCCCCGGGAAGAGCAAACTGCGACGCTCTCCTAGATGGTCCATTGGCATCTGGCTCCCAGGAAGTGCCATTCCTCCGACCCGATGCCGAAAAGTGACCCGGAGACTCGACAATAGTCATGGCCTCGAATGACTTTGCCAGCGTAGTCATTTCAGCAAGGAGAAGAGAAGAGACGTCGCACATGACTGTTCTCATGGTTGTTCTTTTGCACTCTTCAACCGGCGGAATGGTGATGATTCCCTCAGGTATGGGAATCTCGGTGTCTTTAGGGGATACATAATCGAATAGCAAAACTTGGTGTGTCAATGCCTTAGCGTAGTCATCGCGTAGTTCCTCGAGTTCTTGGTACAGGTCACGAATGTTCTTTTCCACGGTAGTCGGGCCGGTTCCGTTTACCGAATGTCGCCTGCTGAAAGTGACCTCATTCAACTCGGAACCATCCGCGATGGCAATGACGGCCAAGGGTTCTCGGTATAAGTCAAATGGGGAGAGCGAAAGTTGAGATGGTGGGGGGATGTGGGTGACGAGGTCGTAAATGATGGCGCCGTCTGGGTACGCCAGGGGCGAGAACATGTCTGCACGACATCACCATTAGTATTATACCTCGTCCTCATCAGCATGGCACATCTTACTCCTATTGGGCCGGCCATCGGCGCTGATGTCCCGAAGATGTACGACATTCTCTTGCTGTAACCGCTCGATGAATGCAGCAAAGCGCTCTGCCTTGATCTGCCCTAAGGGTAGCAAGACCGCCTTCACCCTTGCGGGCGAGACGGGGAGCAAAGGATCCGAGCTCATTCTAGCATCCGGCGATGCTTAACATGGTCTGCGACGTCGGTGTATTCGGAGCCCACCCTGGGGGGTTCGGCGGGATTGAGCGCAGTAATTGAGAATCAAGGTTTCGCGGTAGCTTATAGTCGCATTCTCATCGGACGAGTGGTTCGCAGAGTGTCGTCTTCAAGGTTGCCGCTTCGTGCTGCTTGGCGTTGTTGAAGGTTGATCGTACACCTGTCGCATAGAGTTAGGAGCTCCAGTCTTGGAGGTACCTGGCCAGCGAATCCATAATTCATGGCTGGTGGACAGTGCAGTTGGAGGTGGAGACGTCTGCGCCGGAGCCACCTTTTTGCGAGCCGAAACAGTCTCGCCAGCGAGGGGTAGGTAGTTATAGGGGGCTCTGTAACTAGCATGGCTCACGCGACTTAAATTGACATTGGCATTGGAATTGGAATTCGATATGGGTTCCAGAATCAGTGTTTGCATTTTGCACTGATGTTTCTTTTGTTAAAGATCCAATTCATTTTGTCATACATTTTGACTTTCTCAGGATTTAGGTACACATTTAGGATCACATCTCCTTCTCTCGAATAAATAAAATAGTAAGGGGCTTGAAATGAAGAGCAAGATTAACTACCTCGCTAACATCTCGCTAATTATCCAGACCTGCGCCATCAAACAGCTGTCCACGCACAGCTCTCACTACACTTTTTTTTTTTTGGGGGGGGGAGCGTGAGAGCTCTAAATTCCGTTGGATTCTGTTGAAAGACTCGACGACAAAATACGAGTAATAGAAATGTTTTGTTTCGGGTATCTAAGAAAAGCAAACCAATAGACAACTCCAACAAGGGTGATAACCAACCAATTCTATTCCAGGAAACCAAAATTTGTGAAATCGATGCGCCCGGCTCTATAATAAATAAATAACCGCGAAATACCAGGCCAGTCATGATATGATAGCCAAAGACCCCACCACCCAACGCCGCAGGGTTTCGATGGCCACATGACATCACCCCCATATTCATTAGAGATCGCCAAATATCCATGCAAATGGTAATGTGTTGCTTTGAGAGCCAAGTCGCTCAGCCAGTTGAAGAGGGTGGTCCCATTGGACTCTCTTCGGGTGCCCGGTTGTCACGAGCCTCAGCCTGCAACTCGCTTTCGAAGATGTCAACCGAGAGACTTGCCTCCACAAAGTCTTCGAGCTCCTCCGTCACTGTCTTGAGCTTTTCTTTGACAGCAATAGCACCCTCATGGCCCACAATATGACGTGCCGGAGGATTCTCGTGACCGCCGATTGACATGAGAGCATGGACAGTTTCCAAAACCAATTTGTCCGCCGCATCAGGAGGCAACCTGGGATATCTATCAAATATCTCGCCCGGAACCACATCTGGTTCCAGAGCTGCGCTGCCTGGCGTCAACGGTGTTGTGCCGACGGATTCGGGTGTTGCCGGAAGAGGGAGAGCGGTATCAGGGCTGTGGTTCAGGACGTTTGTTAACATTTCGCGGACGCTGGGCACAGTTTCGAAGCTCTGTTCGTAAACTGGCATCTGAGGAGCAAAGATAAGTCGGTTGGTCAAAGATTGGATCTCCTTGTTCGGCTGCACAATGGTGACCTTGATGTTGAAAGGTGCAATTTCATAAGCAAGAGAATCACAGAAACCCTCCAGTGCCCAGGTCGCCGCCGTATACATTGACATGCCGGGGGTCCCAATGTGCCCACCAGTGCTGGTAACGACAATGATGTGACCAGTACGCTGGGTGCGAAGCTGAGGTAAGGCGGCCTTAATGAAATTGACCTGAGAGAAGAATATGCTCTCGAATTGATCGCGAACAAGGTTTTGAGTAAACGGCGTTGTAGAAAGCTCCTCCACCATGCCGATCACGGCTGTTTGCGCGGTTGACCACAAAGTCAGTCCCCTCGCTCTTCAGGGATTTCCAAGAGCGGGGATGTGGGACAGCAACTACGTACCTTCAGATTTGCAGCACAGCAGTATATCAATTCCCCCGAATATTTGAATCGCTTCTGCGACAGCAGTGCCGCAGCTGCCCATGTTTGTGCCATCGCAACGAATCCCGCGTATGCGATCTTTCCAACCCTCGCGGTCCTTGCGGTTACTTTTGCACTCGTTGATGATTTCCCGAAACTCGGCGCTACGGTGCGGGTGGTCGATTTCGTGGGCGGGTAAACAGGCGACGACGTAGTCCCCGTGAGTTAGCAGCTGGCGAATAAGGCGAACGGCGAGGGGAGAAAGGGCCGACGTAAGGAGCCAGGTGCGCGGGAAGTTGTGAGTGGCTGTGGATTGAGAACTGTCAGCCATTGTGGGAACAGAACATGGTGTATCTTCGCGGTTTTTCTCTCTTTTTTTAGGCGGTGATTTTCTGAGCCCCTCTTCTTTCAAACACGCTTGCTATAAAACTGGACGTGGTTTGGCTAGGAGAGTGGATCGATTGTTGAATGATGTGATGTTTTCGGGGCAAATTTTGGAGGTTGACGATGGAGCAATGAAAAAATAACGGGAGGAGGTGGCTCCAAGGAGATGGTGGAGGGGTGTCGGAGCGGTGGAGTGTTCCAATTGAAATTACATCATTTGGCAGGCAATCCATAATCAAATATCTGGGGAAGGTAGGGGAGCAGCCCAATTTAGAAGCACAATTGGGAATGGAGGGCACTGACAGTGTGGCAGGTGGCTGACTTAGTGACTGGGATAGGAAAGCTTGGGGGTTGGGGGAGGAGCTAGGGAGGCTAGGGAGGCTAGGGAGGCTAGGGGGGAGTTTGCGAAGAGGGGTAGAGGGGGAACCCACGGAAGGAGGGGCCAGGGACTGCGTGGCCATGGTGACGCGGGGTTCCAGCGACCGCTACTTGGGCGCCGCGATTCGCCGGTGGCATTTGCGATCCAACTGGATTGGCACAAGTATCAAGTCGAATTGTACAGCAATACAAGGGCCAAAAACCTGAGCACAATGCAAGCTGGGCAGCGTAACCTGCGGTAACATTAGCTTTGAAGCTCAGCTGGGCCGCTAGCAGGCGAACGCACCTGGGTGATCGGGGTGTTGACAGAATACCTAGCTTAGCTGAGTACGGAAGGAGGGTGATCGCATACTGTAGCCAGCTGAGCTGTAAGTCGGCTTGTGTGTCAAAAGCCCCCAATGCAAGGGAAAATTCTCCGAAACATGCAAGACCCAGAACCGATTGTCTGGGCCGAACGACTATTGGCAGCTGAAGATAAGGGTGACGGCGATGGATTAATGTGGTTGGCGGTCAAGAGAGCCTAGCTTGGTCGGTTTGATGGTGAGTGTAGAACTCGCAGGCTAGACGATACGAACTGGATGGTCGGACAGCAGATGCAACGTTGTTGACGTTGGAAATGACAATAACCACTGAACTGGGCTCTTGGTTGGTCAGTCGGTTGTTTGCGAGGCCGTGATGCCGCCGGTGGCTGTGGGTGGTGTGGTAGCCGATGATGGTGAGGGATGATAGTGAAGATCCCTCCAGAGCGCGCAGCGGTAGATCTGGAATCGATATAAGGGCACCGGAGATACAGGACGTTAAGGATGGACAAAGAATCAGGGGTCGGAACCTGAGAGGAGAGAAGAGCAGTCGGTGGCTCGACTTTTGAGAAAGTAATGGGGCGGGCTTTTTAATCGTCGAATAAATAGTATGTGCCTCCCCCCGGCCCGCTTGGCCACCTCGCCTTTCAAGCTATGCTAAGGGGAGGAGGCTACAACTGGGCAGGCAAGTAGGTGGTAGTAGCTAAATTCCGATGGGGATGGGTGCGCCTCTCGATGGCTCACACGCTTGGACGGGAACGCAAGGGTGAGACGGCGATCGAAAGCTTGAGGGACAATGAGGGAGGGAGGGACGGAGTGAGAGGAGAGGAAACAACAAAATCAGACAGGGGACTGGAAGGTACGCCGAGTTCACGAGGGCTGAAAGAGGGACTTGGTTCCGTTCCCGTGCGTGTGTGCCATCATCTGTCGTTAACTACTTGCAAGGTTACAAGGGCCTGGATCCATGTCATGCCACGCGAATTGTACAGTGCAGCAGCGAGTTAATTTATCATTATATAGCTGCCAAGTAAGTTGTATCGCGAACATCCTTGAAAGGAAGACGTCTTCATGACGGAACCAACGAAGTTCGTGGAAGCCTACGGCGGTCGGAGACTCATAAGCCATGAACAAGGACATTGATCTGGCGTTGTATCATTTTTGCAACCCATCCTGGTTGGGGATCAACAGCGGGAGACATCCGATAAGGGATTCCGCATTGTGCCTTTGTGCGAGGTAGAAGAGAGTGTTTGACAGGGAACGAAAAACGGGGCTGAGGGGGGGGACAGATGGTGGGCCGGGTGTGGCAGACGGACAGGGTCAGGGTCAGCTTTGTGGACGTGGATGGGAAGAGGGAGAGGGAGAGTGTGTGTTGGTTCCAGGCCCAGTGCCACAGCGTATTAACTAGCTGGACGGATGGTGAGGACTTGAAAGAGAGGGGTGGGATTAACCTGAGTAGACGAAAATTTGTGAGTAATAATGGTGCAAAAGGGTGTGACCAAAGAGTCGAATGACAACGGCGTCAAGAAAGCTAGGTTGAAGAAGTTGTGGCATTGGCGGAGAGACCGAGAAAGAAAGAGTAGTCGGGGAAGTCGTCTAGGGCCGAATCGGGAGCAACGGCGTCGCGGGGTGTGACGCTGCAGCATGGAAGGCTAGGCAAAGCAGCCAGGATGTTGGCCAACGAGACCAGGCCGGTGTGGGCAACTGTGGGCAGTGTAAGCTGTCATAACGAAGGCGGGAATACGACAGTGAAATAGAGAAAAAGATCTAGTGGAGAACCATGTGCGTTACGTTCCATCCGACTGTCAGAAGAGGCCATGTGACGACTGAGACGCGGCGAAACCTGATGCATTGCCCCAGTTGCATCATCACAGTGACCTTCACAGTAACATGCCTACTAGGTGCTGTTGGGTGTTGTTGATGACCAATCCCTGTCTGGCCTGCGGGATGCAGATTCCCTGTGTCGTCCCAAGTCGGCAACACCCGTAGGAGCCAAGGCCGGATCGATTGCTCCAGATGTATCACCATGTATGTATGAAGTTGGGTATGGCCCTGAGCTGCCGCGGCAGGATTGGGCGGACAAGCGAGAGCGGCAAAGCGGACCCTCGCTACACATCATCACATGGGTACGGAAATAGCCTAGTCAGCTTCCAACACCACGGGCTAGGTGCCCGAGCCAAGGCAGGCTGTCTCGAGGCGGCGACTCGAGTTGATGGGATACGGAATGGGCTTCCTTGTTTCCCATAGTTGCGGAGTACGGTGCACTGGTCACCATCGCCGATCCAAGCCCGCTCAACGTTCCGCTAGCAGCACCTAGCCGGCAGGGGGCCATACAGAGGTCGTCGAGAGGGGCCCATCGCGGCGGGGCCCATCGTGGAGGACTGCTGCCCTGAACGCCTCCCAGTCTTCAGGGTCCGACTAACGCGAGCGCCAGTATGGGGCGTGCCTAGCGCCACTTGGCCACAAGTGCCCTAGCGCCGTTCGGCAGTTTGTTCAGAGGGCTACGAAACATCTGCATTGGCCACTGAACGTCGACCCCCATAATCTGCAGCGGATGGATCCCTCTCCAGTGCGCCGGCAGGCTGGTGGGGGGCCCAATGGACCAGTGACAGCGGCGCTCCAGGACGTGACAGGCCGTGGCCTCCGCTCCCTGCCTTAGAGCCCTAGACGGCACAAGATTTCAACTTTTCCCATCTTATACCCACGCTCCAATCGCATGACTTCCGTGGTGCACATCACCATTCGTCCGCCTGTACCGGGTGGGCTCTATCGCACGGATCTGGTCCGCCTCGAATCAAATCAATTCTCTCTGTCCCGTCTTGCTTTGCGTTTTCCATGCCCATGCACTCATTGTCTTGGCCTCCTTGTATCACGCCTCGCATGGTGTTTTCCGATATACCCTATCCCCACCACAACCATCCACTCGCATCCACGGTTCAGCAATTGGCCATTTCTCTTTTTATTGATCCGTCGCTAATCCTTTACAAAGTTCCATTCCGACGCCCTCCCTTGAGCCCAGCGACGCCCCATCGGAAAGTATGAACATTCGGTCTTAAGCTGCCTTCTTCATTCGGCGGCGACCCAACGGCCGGACCAACTAACCAACCGCCCAACCACCATGGTTTGCCGATTATGATCAAACTAGCTCACAATAACTTGTGGCTTCAGTATTGAAACACGGTTACATAATAGGACCAACAGCACTAGTAGCGCCAACATGGGTCTAGACACTCCCAAGTTCTCACACAGACAGATGAGCCCCACCTGAAATTCGCCATCGAATCGTCACAGGATCGTCCATCAACCAGTCACTCACAAGTCGCTTGCCAAAACTCAAATTCCCGCAGAGCAAGGAATAACCCTTCGTCTTCTGCTTATCAGTGGTTCGGTGTAACTTCCCCCAGAGGCTACATGTCCCGCTTACATTGCTATATCATATTTGAGGGCCCAAAAAGCACTTTAGTTCTTCTTGTCTGTCGATTCTTCGCGGATGCTGCTTGTTCGGGCCAACTCGGGTTCGTGGTCCAGCTTCTTGACCATCTCGGTAACGCCAAACAACTCGTCCATCTTCTCCAGGCTGAGGCCCTTAGTTTCGGGCACGAAAAACCAAACAAAGATACCATTGATGAAACAGAAGGACCCAAACATAAAAAACATGCCCTGTTGGTATAGTTGTCAGTAATTAAACCCCCATCGATTTGGAATTGGAAGAGGACGGTACTTACATAACCGGCTTGGCCCATTGTTCGTTGCATCGTGAGCACAGCTATTTCCGCGTTAGTCTCTTCAACCCCTGTGGTTCGTTTCCACCTAGGACACTCACTTCGCGCAATGACAAAGTTGAACAGCCACTGAGTCGCGGCTCCGAGCGCCACATTCATAGATCGAAGCCGTGCAGTTGGGATTTCGCTCACCAAAATCCAGCAGCACGGCCCCCAGCCGAACTGGAAGAAACTGTTGTTATTATCAGCTAACGGACTCATTACGTACTGAATCGTTGCCACTAGGACTTACGCCGCCCAAAGATAGATGCAGGTA
The DNA here is from genome assembly GCA_020623695.1 of Calonectria henricotiae. Classification (NCBI taxonomy): domain Eukaryota; kingdom Fungi; phylum Ascomycota; class Sordariomycetes; order Hypocreales; family Nectriaceae; genus Calonectria; species Calonectria henricotiae. The sequence continues at coordinate 27,553 of JAHVYB010000205.1, forward strand.
ATAGCCACATAGCCAAAGGGAGAGATCTGATTTCGCCGGATTAACACCGCGTTCTGACATGGGTCCTAAAAAATAAAAATAAAAGAGATGCTGGGGACACTCACCGGCTTGCCCGCAATTGGAGGCTCGACTCGGCCGTAAATGCCGATGATGTACATGGCAATGCCCTGTGCAGCACTGGTCCAGAGAAGACTGCGTCGTCGGCCAAGAGAGTCCGCGGCGAAGACGAGAAAAACGGCACACCCCGCCACTTTGACGATGCCGTAAACTCCGGTGGCGAACAGGGAGGATTCCGTGCCGGTCATGCCAAGGTTCTTGAAAATTTGAGGAGCGTAGTAGTTCTGGTCGAACACCAACATCAGCACCTGTTTGAGTCTGTATTACCTATGCGACGGACTTACAACTGCGTTTGTGCCGGTCATTTGTTGGCAAATCATCAGGATCACTGATATGATGGCTCGCTTTCGGTTTCCAGGCACATGGACCATTTCCTTGAGGAGGGTCATGGCCGTAGCATCGCCAGTAAGACGTCTCTCGGCCTCGAGTTGAGTGGCCATCTCCTGGATTTCGTTTTGAACATAGTCCGAGTCTTCGGGAAGCCTAAGTTTTAGACGTTAGCAAACATATAGTTTGTTTATACCTGACGGATTTCCCCACATTCGAAGTTTTACGAGCACAGAGGTTGTGCGCTCCCAGTCATCCTTTCTCGCACACCATCGGGGACTGTCACATATTAGCGCGGAATCTCTGGGTGAATTGTCTGGCGTTCTCTCTAACCTCTCGGGAGCAAGGAACATTCCAAAGATCAAGAGTCTGAAATATATAAGCAAACGTTCAAATTTCGGAACTTGCAACAACAGCAACATACATTGCGGGGATAGCTTGGAAGGAGAGTGGAATTACGTAGACTGCTGGAGCAGAGACATGGAGCAGACATCCGTAGTTGATCCTGATATACCATATTAGAAAAGGGAATATCTGCGGCGCAGCTTCTAGCTTAATACTTGCCAGAAAGATAGCATGACTCCAGTTACGATGAACAATTGGTAAAAGGCTTCCATATGTCAGCATATCAAAGTAGAAATGTAGGAACATGTAACCACATACCAGTCAGGCCTCCTCGGATGGCTCGAGGTGCACATTCAGAGACATACAAAGGAGTCAGAGTCGACGCCGCGCCCACTCCCAGTCCAGAGATAAATCGGCCAATGTACATGACGGCCAGGGTTCCCTTGGCCGCCGATGCTGCTTGAAAGACGACGCCCAGGGTGGTGATGATTCCGGTTCCAATCAGGCACAATCGTCGGCCATACTTTTCAGTGAGCCACGAGGTGAAGAAGCAAGCCAAGAAGCAACCCGCCTGGAGGGTGGACACAATGTTTTGGTCCTGCGTCGTCTTGGCGCCTGATGAGAGATGCGAATATCCGAAACGGTTCTGGGTCGCCTCCATGGCCAAGACGCCGCCGATGGAGCCCGTCTCCCAGCCGAACAGCATGCCACCAAAGCATGAGGCGCACACCAGCGCCAATACGCGCCAATTGTAAATCTCGCGGGGATCATCGCGCATCGCATCGTTGCGCACGATGCGACGGAGCGCGTCGAACATGCCCATGGTGAACGTGGCGCTGTTGGGGTTCTGGGGGGGGGGGGGGGTTTAATTCAGATCGGGTTACCCGTTGTTTATTATTAGAGTTCTCACTTGCTTCCCCGGATTTTGCAAGGGAGAATCTTATATGAGATTGTGTGGAGCAACCACAAAAGATGAGAGATGGGTGCTTTTGCTGAGAAGAAAAGATTGTGTTTTAAGGGGAGATGTAAGTTGTGCTTCTGGATCTCACGACGGAAAGTTCACGAGGGAGGGGTGGGAGCTCATAAGATAATAAATGATCGACCAGGTCCTGAGACAGCCCGGTCTGCACCGCGTCACTTTTTGGCTCTAGTTCGGTCGTTTTAAATCTAAGGTTACATGGCCATGCTCTCAACATGCCCCCAAACTACGGCTTAATTGGTGTAAGATATCCGCTCCCGCCCGTGTCTGCAATTAGCTGCACATGGGTTGGGAGGGCTCAGGCAACCTCATCAAAAGGCCATAGTCACATCGGAGCTTACGAGGCGGCGTGATAGTATCTCCTCAAGGGGCCTGCATCGACATGGCCCCGATTGGCCTTGATTGGCCTTGATTGGCCTCGCGAGATTGGGGTTGAATGCGCTCATATGTCGGTCTTACTGAGCCAATAGTGCTTGAAATGGATGGGACCGAGGTCATCTTGCCACTTCTGCGTCCAGCCAAGATGTAGATGCGTTCGTTTATACATGGCGCATCGTCCATTCACAGTCGCAGCATCGGACGGGCGAAAAGGGTCCACGAATCGGCATCCATTCGCGAGCAGAGGTATATGGTACTTTTCTGCCCCCAACAGCGACGTGTAGCCCCCGTACGGCGAGATATGATGAATGACAAGCCTTGGGTGTTGGGGGTTGATGACTCCTCGGCGCGCCCAGACCTTGGGTTGCTGCGCCAATGTTTGGAAAAAGAGCCTTGCCAAACTAGCGTTGTGGGTTGTGGGGACCTCACTGCCGGCGCGGGGATGCGGAGGATCTCCACAGAAGAAGCTCATCCGTCTGGGGGTGTTGGAGAAGGTGTTGGAATTGATCTTTTTCTCCCTCTCTGCCTTGGAGGGCGATGTCGTGGGATGGGTCGCGTGACGCTGTGATACGTGGATATTTTATCCCCCGCGCCGGGATGTAACGCTCGCACTGGTCAAGGGCTGCAGTCGCGTCTCTTAAGGGGTTTTTTTTATTTTATGGTTATGGTTTGTTCTATGCGAGACGATTTATCCAGACAGCCGAGACGAATCGCTGCAGGGATCTTCACTGTGCCCACCTTTGATGCGCGAGCTTGTTCCCGTGTTGGCATGCGGCAGGGCGGGGAAGCTCATGGTGTGGTGAGATGGCAGAGGAAGCAAGGGAAGCAATCATTCGATTGATGGAAGACGACGGGCGTCAGAATAATCCACCAACCCCACCCACGCCCATCGAGCTACCTGGAGCCCTCCTTGCTCCAACTACAAGGTTCTACACTTCTAAAAAGGATTGTTATATCACTGGCTTGGCGCACCATTGACCTCTCTCGTCAGCCATGCTGGAATCACCGGCGGCTTCTGCCATCCATCCAGGTAACTCGACTTGTCCACACCGGGCGCCGATGGCTTAGCATATATGGCCGAGACGTAGCAGACCGATTGGCCTGCCTGGATGGTGTGTTGGAGCGTTGGGATGGTGCTCCGACTCTCCATGATGTTCGAGTTCGGGTCCGCATTCACAAGCGTTGCCTGACGCTCATCCATGAGCTCCAGGGCCTTGATACCCACGGCGCCCTTCGACACTGCGAATGCGCCAGACTTACCTGCGGCCCAGCCGGCCGCCGTCTTGAGGTCGTAGTTACCGATGATCCTCGGCGACGTCCCTTCGTGCTTCTCCTCGTCATACAGGTCCAGATTTCGCCCGTTGGTCGAGTTGACGTTTCTGATGGCAAATGAGCCGTCAGCGGTCATGACTTCGCGGCCGCTCTCGATCTGATGTACTCGAATGTGCCAGTTGGGCGTCTCCTCCTCTGGCGGTATCAAGGTGCTCTTGATCTTGACGTCCGGTAAGGGCCGCCAGATGGAAACGAGGACTGGTTTCTCATCGCGGTACTCGATCTCGGCGTACTCTGAGAGCCGTCGCGTCTTCCAGTATTCGCCACCATCGTCCGAGAGACCTAGCTGGGAAGCAAGGGCATATTGTTCAAGCGAGAACAGCCCGGGAGGTACAGAGTATCCGAAAGCGCTGCTGTATGCGAATCCTCCATATTTAGCATGAGTTCCCTTCATCGGGTATCCACAACCCTGTCCCGAGGAAAGCAGCATGCTGTGGCCTCCGAGATAACTGCTATTGTTAGCGCTTGTATCCTTTTGTGCACGCAATTCCTACCTGATGATGTGTTTTGGGTGCCTGAGAGCTTTGACCTTGGGTAAAACGGGACTCCGTGGCTCTTCCGTTGACGTCCAGAAAGGATGGTCTTCTGGAACGGCCAGACAGATGAACGCTAAACACGCCCAATACTTTTAACCTGTCAGACAACACTCCTCAAGTTTATCGCTGGATATCTTACCGGACTTCCTGGGCTGTTGTAGTTCTCTGCCAGCTATCGACACTCAATAAGCGTCGCAAGGATTTGGAACGGCCATGTGTACTTACATACATCTGCGGGTACGCGTACCCAATGGAAAGCGTTCCGCTCGATGTCCAAATATCACCCTGGGTCTGCCACCACCGGAGGTTACGCAGCACAATCCCCTTTACCATGCCCCATGTCAAGGGATCTGGCAGCTCAACGCCAGCATACGCCAAGGCGCCCCAAAACGAAACCATGGCAAAGCGATAAATGACACTGCGTCCGTATGGAATGGCCCTGCCCTCGTCGTCAAAGTAGTGGGCCAGATCCAGCGCCGTCAGCTGTGCTCGCTTCTTAAACTCTTGCGCTCGCTCTGGGTCTTCGTCCCCGGCTAATTTAGCGTACAGGAGTTGAAGAAATTGAATAGCGAAACTAGAGGAGTAGTAATCCATTTCTAGCTCAATTAGCACGAGACATGATGCGCAAAACCTACACCAGACTCACGGTGTATGCCTTCGGGACCGTCGTTGGACCAGCCGTCTCCACGGTAAAAGGTGTCGAGGTGCTTGATATCGCTCTCGAGTCGTTCTTGAGAGAACTTTCCGCCATTCTTCTTGAGCCCCAGATTTGCAAACACACGGAACCAAAGCCAATTGGTGTTTGGCATGCTAGACATGGTCAGCAGTTGTCAATCGCGCATTGGTCAATATTGTCTGACTTCTTCTCGTTAATTGAGTTCCCAAGCCATGCTTCGACATTCCCTCTCTCCTTCTCAGAGAGACTACCCCAGATTTCAGGTACCACAGCGAGGGAGAATCCTGGACGAGTCAACCCCAACGTTTCTTTTTAGGCAAGATGTATTTATTACCCAAAGGACACATTTCGACCATTCTCTGGTCATTATCGCGAGGGAACCCCCAATATTCTGGGCTTTCTGGATCCGTGCCCGATCTGATTCCTTCAATCCACCATTCCATGCCGCGATATTCACCCCCGCCCGCCAGCAGCGCAGCGAGGCCCCAGAGCGGTCGGCATAGTCCCTCGATCTCGGAGGCGGTTTGGTCAAAGCGCACAGCTGTAGCGCCAGGGCATTTGACTCGGGCCTTTTTGGGAGAAAAGAATGGTTCGAGGGGATCGAGGAGGGTGCGGAGAAGCTCTTGGACAGAGGCTCGGTCGGTAATGTTGACGCCGGCAAAGGCATGTTTTCCGTTGTAGCCCAAGCACAATCCCTTGTCTGAAGCCATGGTGACTTTTTGCTATTCAATCACACGTAGACTTTGGTTTCAATCACACGAAATCTTTGTCGCTAAAGCGATTTTAACAGAACTATGAGGGAGAGAGCAGAGCGACAGAAGACACAAAACATAATGCCGCTTTCGGAGCACACTACCCCGACGCGCATGTGTCGTTATCCGAGGGAAATCAAACCATATAGTTATCCGATGATGCGCAAAGAATATGCCACGCTCGGCGGTACACGCATTGAATAACTGGAGAGTGGGGTAGCTAATGTTGGGGGCACGATGCATCTGCGCCGCGCGTTGTTGCGGGGGAGCCGGCTAAATAGGCCATGCTGTATTAGAGTAGGATTCCAATGCAGGCGAAACTCATCTTCAGCTACTCCCGGTAGTGATAGTCCCTTCCCCGTGCATGATGCCATGGATATAACTCCCCCCAACGACTCGAAAAGCTCCAGTTCTTGTCGGACTCTTCCGTAGAATGAATGGATCGCGTCCGCATTGCAGCAAAGCAACCACAACGTCGCCGGCTTGGGGCATAATGGGTACAACTCCAACGTAACCACACCTGGAACGCACGTAGTAGCAGCTCCAAATCCAGCGGTGTAACCGCGAAGACGCTGCGAGGACACTTCTCCAATGAAGCCCCATCCAGTTGAGATGTTCGCTACAACTCCAACATCCAATAGAAACGTGAGTTGGGGTCTTTTGTCATATAAGACCAAAGTTTGGCAAGAGAGAGAACTTACTCCATAGGATAGCAAAGAGGACAAAAAGATAATTTGAAGCTGGCACTCGAGGGGTGACCCAAGATCCCGACAGCCACACAAGCAAAGACCAAGAATAATGCAAGTCCGAGGAATTTCTGAGTTAATAAACTCCAGAACGCAGTGATGGTACGTTTTCCATTGATACCTTTAAAAAATAGAGTACCATTTTTCACTCTTTCAAGCACGAGCAAGTTCCATCTCATGTTCGGCGGCAAGCACGAGCAGACGGCACTGTTGTTCTAAATCGCAGTCCTTGACACCGCCATGAAGTTCGCGTAACGACTTCTTGGCTAGTTCTTCCTTGTCCCGTGTAACACACCATTCAGGCGACTCGGGGACGAAAATGTAAATCAAAAGCATGAGACCAATTTGGCTCCACCGTGTATAGATGGGCGTAAGCCAGTCATTGGGGCGGCTTTTGCTAAGAACCTGCAACGTAACAGGCGCAAAAAGGGTACCCAGAACAAACCAAAATTCAAATGCCATCAAAAGACTGCCACGAATGCGAGTAGGGGCAACTTTGGCAATGCATGTTGGAACCGTAGATTGGAGACAACCAACGACTATTCCCGCCAGCATCTTGGCAACAAGCCATACGGGCCAGTGACGTGCCAGACACTTTGCTAGAACACTCATAGCAAGAATGAACCAGTAGGTATACATTGTTGATTTGCGTCCGTATCTGTCTAACAAAAACGGCAAAGTTGTCATGTCGATAACTTGTGCTGTATACATGCAAGCGTATTAACTTTAAAGATATTTATTGTTTCTCATGTTGTCAGGGTTTCATATCCAGTGACATCCTGACCTCTAGCGGCAGTGTCACCAATAATATCATTGGACGTCGCAGTGTCGTTTGCAAATTCAGCGTGTGAAACGTCGCCTGTCTTCATCCTTTCTCAATCAGGGTCATTACTAAGATTCATAGCGGATGATTTGGCCATAGCTTTTCCAGTTGGAAGTTCAAAAAGTTGGTTAATATTGATAAAACAAGAGCTTGATAAAATTATCGAGACGCCCATGCGTTGTATATACTTCTTGCGGGTGTCTCGTACATCTAATCATTCTTCTAGTCGAATTAGTTAGACTTAATCTGCAGTTCCCCATCTCCCCAGCGTGTGTGAAGCAAGGTTAATGCGGGGAAATTCTGGGGCGTGGGATGTTGATTTTCCTTGTCCACTGGAGAGCATGGACAAAGGCTCAAAGGGTTGTACATATCAGGCTAGACTAGCTCCTATTACCCCTAGACATAGTCTCGACGGAAAGGGGTTGTTGGTTCATTAGCATAGCTAAAGGAATAACGCCCTTTGAGTCAAAAAGAGGGCCTGCCAAAGGAGGCCCGGCAAGGGGCCTGGCCAGGCCCCGGCGATACGATTACCTATATCAGGTGACCGCGGCCGACCCCTCAGAGGGATAAAAACCATAACCTTACCGCAGCTAGCTAATTAAACCATTAGACTATTTAAATACAAAGACCTCTCACCCCCAGCTACTAGGCTATACCTATTATAATAATAATGATATAAATTATCTCTTTAAACCCCCCCGGGATAAACCTATACTAATTAGTTTGATTATAGCTACCGACCAAAGAGATATACTATTAAGTACTTAGCTTAGTTAGTAATAAAACCTTATATACTAATCTAGATCAATATTATATTTATATTTAATTACAATTACTATAATTACCTAAGAGAATATAATATTATTCCCCTATATCTATTATATAGAAGATCCTCTTAATTATTCTATAAAGAGAAAGTGAATAATAGGGTATACTATTAAGTACCCAAATAATAACTCCACTAGTAATAAGATCTTTATACCTTGGTATACTATTGAGAAGAGATAAAAGGGGCAGCGATTGAGAATAATAGTAAGAGGAAGGCAATTGCATTATTCCTTCAATAAAGGAAAAAGCTCCAGTATTGGTTTATTAGCATAGCTAAAGGAATAATACCCTTTGAGTCAAAAAGAGGGCCTGCTAAAGGAGGCCCGGCAAGGGGCCCGGCCAGGCCCCGGCAATATAATTACCTATATTAGGTGACCGCAGCCAACCCCTCAGAGGGATAAAAACTATAACCTTACCATAGCTAGCTAGTTAAACTATTAGACTATTTAAATATAAAGACCTCTTACCCCTAGCTACTAGGCTATACCTATTATAATAATAATAATATAAATTATCTCTTTAAACCCCCCTAAGATAAATCTATACTAATTAGTTTAATTATAGCTATTAACCAAAAAGATATACTATTAAATACCTAGCTTAGCTAATAATAAAACCTTATATACTAATCTAGATTAATATTATGTTTATATTTAATCGCAATTGCTATAATTACCTAAGAGAATATAATATTATTCCCCTATATTTATTATATAGAAGATCCTTTTAATTATTCTACAAGGAGGAAGTAAATAATAGGATATATTGTTGAGTACCTAAATAATGACTCCACTGGCGATAAGACCTTCATACCTTGGTATACTGTTGAGTACCTAGTGCATTGGATTGGCGATAAAACCTTTATGCCCTTACCCAAAACGACGATATATTCACTATCAGAATATAACATCCTTCCCTGTATCCGCGAATAAAAAGAGCTACTACGACGAGAAGAGATAAAAGGGGCAGCGATTGAGAACAATAGCAAGAGGAAGGCAATTGTGTTATTCCTTTAATAAAGGAAAAAGCTCTAGTGTCGGTTTATTAGTATAGCTAAAGGAATAACGCCCTTTGAGTCAAAAAGAGGGCCTGCCAAAGGAGGCCCGGCAAGGGGCCCGGCCAGGCCCCGGCGATACGATTACCTGTATCAGGTGACCGCGGCTGACCCCTCAGAGGGATAAAAACCACAACCTTGCCGCAGCTAGCTAGTTAAACCGTCAGACTATTTGAATACAAAGACCTCTCACCCCCAGCTGCTAGGCTATGCCTATTGTGATGATGATGATGTAAATCGTCTCTTCAAACCCCCCCGGGACGAACCCACAGGGGTCTCAAGTAATCAGCTTCAACAACATGCCCCCCATGGATACGGAGTCCTTCTTGTTTTTGTTTTTTAGTAGCGATTGCCACCCTGGTCCTGTGCCAAAACAAGACATGTTCAACCTCGATGAGGGTACGCTCTGCTAATTTACAGACTTTGAGAGAGTAGTTGAGCCTGCTTTTGACGCAAGTTGAAGGCCCTTTATACCTAGAAGTCAAGCTGTAATTCGAGATACAATCGAGTCCGACACAGGGAAAAAGTTCCAGTATCAGAGGTGATACATAGAATATAGCACTCGATTCTTTTTCACGTATTTATTCTCGTGGTGTATTACCCCGAAGAAACCCGAAAACAACGAAATTTGCGTGAGACGGTGCCTTCTCAATGACATGCATGGCTCATTATTCCAAATTGGTCGATGTTCGCCGCTGATCAGTAAGCTTCCGCAAGAGGAAATACAAAGGACCACGCTTGTCACATATTTAACGACTCTTTTTGGAACCTGGATAATACAATGAATCAGAGTTTCCAGGCAATCGTCGCTGGCTCGCTAATGAAGAGAAATTGTGCTTTACGTCACGATGGAATCTCTTGAGCACGACAAGTTTCTACCTGCTGAGGGAAGGATTCTATCGGACAGCTTCCGCAATTGCACATCATCTTAGGGAAACAGTGCTTCGACACCAGTCGGAGTCACGCTTCGCTGTTACCAACAACGGAAACATAAATATAATGACACTTATCTATGAAGCGCTTTGAGGTCCCAGGTCCCTTTGACTGCGTTAAGGCTCCAGTTGCGTACCAAGCCGCACATAGCTCAAGCTGACGATTCTCCAATTAATGTATATCAATTTTGTCTATATTGCCAAATACAGTTAGATCGGTGATCAACAAGGGCATTGCTACTTGTATTAGAGTGACATTTATTGTCACCAAACTTGTGTAAGAAATTAAGTACCTGGTCCTTTTTATTTTTGGGTTGGCTAATCCCCCGGTCAGTTACGCAACTGAAGCCTTAACGCAGTCAAAGGGATAAGAAAAGGCCCTCTGCGGAGGATAGAGTTGAGCTAAACTAGAAACAGCTTTTCAAGGAATATTTCAGTCAACTCAACCATCTAATTTACCTAGCGCCTTTACATGGTGGGAATACCCTCATACTCCGCGTAACCAAGTGCGAGATTCATATTTTCTTGTCAAATTAGTGAAGAATTGCAGATATCAGAGTCAATGAACTTACGCAGGCACTGAGTGCTGGCTCCCTTGTTGAGGTTATCTATCGTGGCGCAACTTGTCGGAATTAGCGTAATCAACCCATATACCAAGTTATTAATCACTTACACAACCAACCGCTTGCCAGTACTATCGACAGAAAATGCCCCGATCTCGACGCCATGCAGTCCAGAAATATTTTTAACGAGAGGAGCTTCACCTACCACCTTAACGAGCTTCTCTCCAGCATATCGGTCCTGGTAGATATGGCGAATGTCGCGAGAGGTCATAGCTTTATTCAGGGGCATGTTAATAGTAAGATGAATACCCCTAAACCACGAAGCACAGTGTGGCATAAAGGCAACCGGAGTGCCAAGGTGGTGACTGATTTCTCGTTCATGAATGTGACCTGTTAACGAATATGGAGCCAAGTTGTCCTTCAATCTATTAAGATCGTTGTTTGGGCATGGGCGAGTGCCAGCGCCAGAGTATCCTGACACTCCAAAGATAGAAGGCGCGCCGCCTAGGTGTTCAAGCATGGGTGCGATGCTGAGCTGAGCACATGTAGCATAACAGCCAGGGTTAGAGATTCGGGTAGCCTGGCAAATAGCGGAACGCTTGGTAACCTCAGTTAAAGAGTAAGTCCACGAGTCATCAAATCGATAGTCGGCGGAGAGATCAACAATTAAGCTCTTGGAGCTAATATTGTCAAAGGCTTCAACATAGGGCCTGGCCACGCCATTGGGGAGAGCTAGTACCCAGCAATCCACTTTGCCATCTTTGTCTAATTGAACTGCGTCCTCGGGAGTCAAGTTGTCGTAGATGATCTTACGCTTATTGTAACCCTGGAGCTCCTGGCCTTCCAGCTCCCGCGAAGACACATAGCGAAGGTCCATGTACGTGTGCTTATTGAGAAGGTCGATCAAAGCCTGGCCAGTGTATCCTCGAGCTCCAATCAGAGCAATGCGAGACGGAACATCGTTTGAGGCATTCTTTTCACCCAGGGGGGGGTTGCAGTTTGTCGTAGTAGCATATCCCCGTCCTTGCCGGCTAGGAGTCGCCAGGAATTTGGTGGATATGTTTCGAGAGCTAGGCATCTGGCGTCGTCCGTGGAGGGATTGGCTCGAGCTCGAAGAAGCGGAAATTGACGTAATTAAAGGCCGGACGAATCCGCGGGTGCCGCCGCGCATGACTACAGAGATGGAAGGCAGCATGATTTTGGTTGATTTTCAGCTCAATTGAGTCGTCCGTGAGTGGTAGGGACGTTGTGTCCTGGTAGTGTCAGTATTGCCTTCGACCAACGGTTTGATTCTCTTGCGTGGCCGAAATCGGTAAATGTTGGTGAGAACATGAATGCTTTAGCCACTGGTGCGCGGCCCGACCATTAATCCTTTACCCCCCACCCGCCCGGGTTGGCCGCCAAAAAGGGAGCGTATCTGTAAAAAGCTCAGTTTTCCTGCTCAGTATGCACACTGAGCCAAGGGTAAGCAATGTGTGATGAGCCTCAGATCCAGAGCCTCAGATCCAGTGCCTCAGATCCAGTGCCCATAAAAGCGGCGACGGTCTGCGTCTAGGTTTGCATGGTGTAACGCCCAGCTTACCTATTCCTCCACCCATCCCTCCACCCATCCCGATACAGCTTGGACCACAAAACGGCAACCAGTCTGTCTCCATTATCTAGTCGGCTAATAGGCTCTTGTGCAAGCTCGTGGAAGAGCATATCCCTTTGACTGTGTGCACTAAGGTCACGAGCCCCACTTAGCTTGAGGTACAAGCCGCTACTCATAATCTGCAAGGATTCTCCAATAAATCTAAGTGTAGCAATAGTATTTTGATAAATAAGATAAGGTAATTAATTATAAAGATCAGCACCATATTGCCACTAGTACCAAGGCAACTTTTTTTCCTATTAAATTTAGGTGGGCAATGATGTAGCATTAATTTAGATACTTTTGATTGGGTAACATCCCTGCAGGTGACCCAAATGCAGTCTGTCTTACCACAGCCAAAGGGATAATATCGAGTTAAAGCTGTACCATGCCTCAACAGCTTCCTGGATTCATATAATCATGCGCTCACCGGCACTAAACCTGTTATTGAAGCCACCCACAGAAGTGTTGTTGCTTTCACGCAATTACCTTGCCCGTTGGCATCGACAACAACAAATGTTTCCTCATTGCCAATACAGCCAACCCTCCAGTCTCAACCCAAGAAGTCCTCCGTGTCTTCATCCGACTCTCCGGGATTTTCGGATTTGGTTCATGCAAGACACTACAGGTATTCCAACTGAAGTCTGGATGGGCTGTCTCAACCACCGACATAACCACCCTTGACTTTCTTGTAGAGAGACAAGCCGAATAGGCAAACGACCTAGAGGCCGTTGCTATAGAGATCAACAAGAAATGATTCACCTACTTAGCCTTGAACTACCCCGTAAACCGATATACATCTATCATAACAAGGTGGACGGCGATACTGCCATAAACAAAGAAACTGATGCCTAGGTGTGATTAAAGCCAGTCAAACGTACACCCTTCCCAACACAACTCATATAACTTCCTAACCGAGACCTTGCCCGCATCCTTTGTGGAAATTACCAGGAAATATTCGTACCTATTCGACAGCCGGCGGGTGATGCCAATTAGAACTGGAAAGAAGGCATAAAGGATAGGGGAAGTGGCCATCACATTTCCAGATAATTGCTCACCAGCGACTCAAATCCTGTTCTGATAGTGGTCCCGTCCAAGGGCAGTTTTTTTTTATAAAAAATAAAAAATCAATAATAATAATAAATAAAAAAGACAAAAGACAAAAGTCTTTATAAAATCCTTTACTTTTATGAATTTGCCCTGTCCAGGCAAATGGACTGATGAGTATCGCGGCTAAGCGTGCCACACTGCAGGGCCAGCATGCATCCAATGAAATATGACATAGGTGAAACAAGTTGTATGGTGAGCAAAACATTCTAATCTTCCATGATACAACTCAAAAATTAGCGTAATACTTTTCTTTGGGTGAAGTAGGTGGCCTGCCATTGAATCACATACCTTTTGTGAGCAGTCATGATCTTGATTAGCCCTAGCCCCTCATCGGCGATCTTATATTGCTCTCGAAGTCCCGGCCCAGTTGGCCTCTCAATCAGCCTCGATAGACTCCTCAATTGACAATAATACGACTTGCCGATCACCAATACCATGACACTATTGCCTTTTGTAATCAGTCTTTTAGTAGTCGCTGCATGTTGGGTTGTCTCTTGATTTGTCTGCAAGATCATGCGCCCTGTTTGCAGGTATTCATATAACCTTCTCGGAGAGCTATGATGAGGTGCGATCTGGTGCTCCATGTTTCGCGACAAGGGTCTGAGCCAGTTTTTGATACGGCATCGCTGGTTGGTTCTTAATCTGCATTTGTGCCAAGGTCACTGGAATGGTTACGACACGTGCACACCGAAAGCACTCGAAAGTGCATGCGATTCCATATTTGGAACCAAAATTAAGGATTTATTGGTTGCGGTCATCAGCCCTGCTACTGCCAAGGACGCTTGGCGTCAATAGATTCGATTCATATCGCCAAACGTGGGTCCTCGGTTGTTTCGGTTGATAGAAGCTAACGCAAGTCACGCGAACAAACACTATTGACCAATCCCCCTTTTAAAAAGTAAATGATTGATACATAATACATATCGCGGACACTTCAAAGCTGCACCGATCTAATTTGATTATGAAGACTGTCTACTTGTCATGGTAGGGTTGAGTTGTTAAATTTGCGCAACCTACCCTGCATCGAGACCAAGGGATGTTGCAGTTGGCATCAAGTCAAGGCTAGAGGAAAAATTAGACGGGAGAGAAAATCCATTAGGGTTGGAGAAATTGTACCCATGCTTAGAACAACACGTCTCGGCTAAGATGTCAAAGTCGGGAAGTGGGCTTGTGTTTGTGAAGTTCGAGGCTAGCTGGAGACAAGTGGATCAACAGCCAAAAAAAAAATCAAAATAATCAAATAAATGTCTCATGTTAGAGAGTGTGAGAGAGAAAGGTTAACTACCCGTTGGCGTTGCTGTTCAAGGGGACGCACAGCTGGGCCTGTGAGTGGCTGACGGCTATGTAGGATTCATCCCTCGGCGGGTCTTGGCATCGGGTTAGCTGCGTCTTGGCACCAAATTAAGCTATTTCGGCCGTTTGATGGGGGGTGGGGGAGGCGGTCTTTGACATGATATCATATGCAAGTTTCGGTTCTTCCAGCACAGGCGTGTAATGCCAATATGGGAATCGCTTCAGTCGGTTATGAGTGCCGCTGAGGCGGAAAAAACGGCGAGGCCATCTCAAACCCAAACGCCTTAATTGGTGGCGAGGGAAGTTCCTTTGTACGGTGCGCCAGACTCGTCCTGGGCCGGTCGGCATGCTTCCTTCCGGAGCTGACGAGTCAGAGGGCCCCAAATCTATCATACTTTTTCTCACATACACCACGAGCATCTCGAGACGGGCTGTGCCACTGCATGTGAGACTTGGTGGCTACGGCAGAATGCGGCAAACCAGTCTGCGCGAGAGCGGTCCCCGCGGGAAACAAGCAGACGGACCGGATGCTAGTGCCGGCCCGGCCAACGAACCGGCAAGTGACAAATACTCATCCTGTGGAAATGAACTGGCGGGGACTCGTAGATGAGCCTCTACTGCTAACACGGCCATGGCTGCATGTCAGAGCCATGCCGGGATCATGAGAAATTTTCCCCTCCTAACCGCACGCAAAAATGCGGGCGGGAACCGCGACGTTTATATGCCCCGGATTTGTTAGATGCTTGCACGTGTCTCTCGAAAAGATGAGAGCACTAGCGAAACCTAACTGCTCCATCCTCGTCGCCGCTTGCATCTTAAAAAAAAAAATAAAAGAGTGGGAAGCGGAAATTTGGGGACAGGGGAGGGTTTATCGTACCCGTCGAGAAATTTTCTTCTTTTTTTTTTCTTTCTCTCTTTTGCAGCGGGTTGCTCGTGTGCGAGTGAAACAGGGTGGGAATGGAGTCTTTCCTGCCCGGGGGGTTGTTGTAGCTTGACCAGCCTCTGTCTCACCGTCGCGAGCCTTGTCCGAGCCACCACGATGGAGTCGTCCAGTTGGCAAATATCCCTCATAGCATCAACTCTATACTAGCACCCAATGGGCCTACCGACCTCGTAATCTCAGGTGCCGCCGCCGCAACCAGAGGCCTCCCGAGAGGAGGAGCCCGTGGCCAGGGGAGTCGCAGAGCCTCTAGATCAAACCCGGCACATAATTTTCATACCCCCCCGCATAGCGCTGAAGCTGCGGCTGCACACCGACGGGCGTCCAACGCGACGGATCGCTTCCTACAGGCCGCGTTAGCTATGGAGCTTGGCTCCACTGACGTATGTACTGGGGGAACTAGTGGTAGATGCACCGAAAGCTTGGCTTTGTTCTATTCCAATTTGGGTTCTGCACTAGTCGGCAAGATCCATCTAGTCTTGTTCCTCGATAACAGCCGACTTATACAATATCTATGCGGCATTTGTTAATCCAGTTCGTCCACTCAGCGCTCAGGCAAACGTTCCCAGCCGTTGCATGGCCCGTCACCGCGAGTTGCCCGCGACGAGAGCCGAGAGTCGAGACTCGAGTCCATTTCCTGTAGATCGCTGTATTAATAGGAATAGAATAGACCATTGTAGAGTGAAGCAGAACATTCAGTCCGCCTCCCTTTGACTTTCTCGTACTTCTCTCTCCGGCATCTAAAACCCCTGCGTTGCTGTCACAAGTTCGACGTGCATAACCACCAACAAAGTTCCAGATTTTCTTCTCCCCCCCCCCCAAGTTGCACATTATCATTGGCTCCAAGCATCTTGCTTGATTCAGGAATAGTTTGTGGCTGTGTCTCTTGTCTCCCGATCTCGTCAATTTCAAAACAAGGCAATGGCAGACGAGAACCCCCCAGCTGAAGCCCCGGAAAAGGAGGCCGAAAAGGACCTTCGCATCACCTTTGATGCAGCTGCGGTGCCCGCCAACGTAAATCGAGGCCGCGAACGCACTGCTGATCAAGGAGGTGACCGTACGTCCCGTTCTCGCTCGCGACGCCGCTCCCTGAGTCGCGCCTCGAGCAGAAACAACATCCCCACTGCCCCTTACTCGGGAGTTCCCATCGAGTATCGAACTCTCTCCATTCAAGTGTCCGAGTCTCGCAATGTGGACGCGGATGCCTCTGGAGACACCAAGGCCATCAAGAAAGATGACGAGGACTACTTTGCCAACCTCACCTTTCACCAACTCGACACCTCCCAGCTCTGCCAGCAACTCAATGTTGCCCAGGACCAAGGCCTTTCTGAGAGCGCCGCGGCAACGCGACTCCAGCGCGATGGCAGAAACACTCTCCCCAAGCCCAAGACCAACTACCTCAAGAAGATCCTCACTTACATCTTTGGAGGCTTCTGTTCCGTCCTCTGGGTTGGTGTCATCATCTTCTTCCTCTGCTGGCGACCCCTGAGCAACCCCCCCTCGGCCACCAACCTCGCCCTCGCCATCCTCATCATCATCGTCATCTTCCTCCAGGCCACCTTCTCTGCCTTCCAGGACTGGTCCACAGCGCGAACCATGAACTCCATCACGGACTTGCTGCCCTCGGAAGCCCTCGTGATGCGAGACGGTGCCTGGAAGAAGATGCCGGCCACCGAGCTCGCCAGTGGCGATATCGTTAACCTCCAGATTGGAAACAAAGTCCCTGCCGACTTGCGACTCCTGAGCCACTCGGGCGACATTCGATTCGATCGGGCCATCCTCACTGGCGAGGCTGACGAGATTGAGGGCACGGTCGATTCTACAGACAACAACTTCCTGGAAAGCCGCAACATCGCATTGATGGGCACCCTCGTGGTCAATGGCAGCGGTATCGGCATTGTAGTTCTCACTGGAGGACGCTCTGTCATGGGCCGCATTGCCACTGCCACATCTGCGACAGAAGAGCGATCTACTCTGATCCAGTTGGAAATCTGGCGCTTCGTCCGTATCATTGTTTGCCTGACAGTAGTTCTTGCGTTGGTCATCTTGTTTACATGGCTCGGCTGGCTTAGGAAGGACCACAAGGACTATATGGACGTTGTGGCCATGCTTAACAATGTCATGGGCTGCGTTGTTGCATTCATTCCTGAGGGTATGCCCGTTGCTGTGGCACTCACTCTCATGATGGTCGCCCGTCACATGAAGGCAGTCAACATTTTGCCCAAGGGTCTTTCGACTGTTGAGACATTGGGCTGTGTCAATGTCATCTGCTCTGATAAAACCGGAACCTTGACCCAGAACCTGATGCATGTCAACTCTGCATCCTTCATCGATAAGGAGATTGATATCAGAGATTTCCACTACAGGCTGGACAGCGGAGAGGCCGAAGAGTGCCTCACAAAACTTCATGAAGCCGCTCTTGACTGCAACGATGCCGCCTTTGATCCCACCACCATGAACCTCCCCGTCATCCAGCGAGAAATCCAAGGCAACGCTACCGATGCTGGTGTACTACGATTCGTCGCCGAGAGCAAGAGGGGAGATTCGGGAAAGCCGCTTAACCCGCGTATTTTCCAGATTCCATTCAACTCCAAGAACAAGTGGATGCTTACAGTGCACCGCATGGAATCGGAGAAGGAGTCTACCAACGAGTTCCAGGTCTTTGTCAAGGGTGCCCCTGATGTGTTGCTTCCCGGATGCACAAGGTACTGGTCCCGTGAATCAAACTCGGTTAAGCCCTTGGACTATGACGCCCAGACTTCTTTCAGGGCCTACCAGGACAAGCTCTCAAGGAATGCTGAACGAGTTATTGTTCTGTGTGAGAAGACGATTAAGACTGTCCACATACCTGGTACAAATGCCTTCAGTGACGAGGTGGCTCAGAGCGCCATCCAGGACCTGACTATTGTCGGTATCCTTGGTATCACCGATCCTCCCCGTCCCGAAACCGCCGATACCGTCCGCGAGTGCCGTCGTGCTGGTGCTAGGTTCTTCATGGTCACTGGTGACTACGGCCTCACTGCTGCCGCTATTGCCAGGAACACTGGCATCTTCACCGGAGAGCGTGACCCAGATACTCTGCAGACACTCAACACCAACATGAACATGACGGCCAAGGAGATGAACGAGCTGCGCCTCGAGGGCGAGATCCGAAGTCTCCTTCTGGAGGGCCACCAGCTGGGACGCCTGACCGAGGACGACTGGGACATTGTCTGCGAGTACGGAGAGGTTGTCTTTGCCCGCACTACGCCGGAGCAGAAGCTGCGCATCGTCGACGAGTTCCGCAAGAGAGACAACGTCGTCGCCGTTACAGGTGATGGAGTCAACGATGCACCGGCTCTTCGTGCCGCTGATGTTGGTATCGCAATCGTGACCGGTAGTGATGTGGCCATTGAGGCTGCGGATCTTGTCCTCATGGACCGATTCGACTCGATTATCGAGGCCATCCGCCTCGGCCGGCTTGTGTTCCAGAACTTGCAAAAGGTCATTGCATACCTGCTCCCTGCCGGCTCCTGGTCCGAGGTTTGGCCCGTCATTCTGAACGTCTTCTTCGGCGTGCCCCTGCCCCTGAGTTCGTTCCTGATGATCATCATTTGTGTCTTCACCGATTTGTTCCTCTCGCTATCCCTGATCATGGAGAAGGAAGAGTTTGACCTCTTGTCGCTCCCTCCTCGCAACCACAAAAAGGACCATCTGATCACGGCCAAGATCTACATCCAGTCTTACCTCTTTGTGGGATGTATGGAAATGATTGTCGCCCACTCCATGTTTTTCTTCTACTACTACAAGAAGGCGGGCATAACCGTCAGCGATCTATTCTTCCTGTTTGAGGGCTACACCGACGGCTACAAGGGCTACACCCAAAAGCAACTGACCGATTTCAATGCCACTGGCCAGTGTGTTTACTTTGTGACGCTTGTTATCCTGCAGTGGGGTAACATCTTGTCGGTGCGCAACCGACGCCTGAGCATCGTCCAGGCCGACCCCTTCACGGCCCAGCGCCGAAACCCTTGGCTCATTGCCGGCATGCTCATCAGCTTGGCGATTGCCATCTTCGTCACCGAGGTGCCAGGCATCCAGAGTCTCTTTGGAACCGCGTCGGTGCCTATCGAGTTCTGGCTGATTCCTGTCCCGCTGGCGCTGGGTGTGCTCTTCATGGATGAGGTCCGCAAGCTGTTAGTGAGGACCTTCCCCAAGGGCCCCATTGCGAAGATTGCGTGGTAGATGAAAAAAAGTAGTTTGTTTTATAGTTTTATTTAAAAATTAATACAGGTCAGGGCTACTCCTGCCGAATTTTTTTGTCAAGTGTGCTGCCCGCTCGGTCTGAGACAAGCGTGTCTGTGTTGTCGTTTATCTCTCGCTTTGCGTCGGACATCATCCGCCTCTTACTCCATTGAGACAGCTGACCGCACAAGTTACACCACGCAAGAGCCAATGGAGACCTTTTATTCATAACTAAGGCCGTATTTTGCAGGAAGCCGAGATCTCATGATTGCTCAACTCGTCGCTTGCCGTCTATCTTGGCTAAATTTGGCCCCGTCACTATCAACCACGAGCCGTCTCCAAGGAGCTTCCCTTTCCGGCAACTCATGAAACGCCGCCGCATAAAAGCCCGGCCGGCCTTCATTCGTCCAACACAATCCATTCGGCCTCAAAATACTCAGTAGAATCAATCAATCGAACTACAATGCGCAGTGCTCCCTTGGTAAGGCAATGCCTTGGAACACTTACCGCGGCTCCAACTGGGCGATTGGCCGTCGTACACCAGAGGCTGGCGTCTACCTTGTATGCCCGGCTGGATACTTCACCACGCGCAATAGTAGCAAGCGAGGGCAACTACCTTCAGAGTCAGGATGGGTCATGGGTATTCGACGCCAGCGCTGGTGCGTCAGTTGTTTCCATCGGGCACAATGATGCTCGCGTCAAGAAGGCCATCATGAAGCAGCTTGACCAGGTCGCATATACCTACAATCCCTTCTTCACTTCTCCCGCAGTTGAAAAGCTCGCCAGCTTTTTAACTGAATCAACCAATGGCGAGATGAGCAAAGTATTTTTTGCCAGCTCTGGTATGAGTGGCTTCCACTTTGACAATGATGCCGCGTTGGCTAACACGGTGTGAAATGTCCAGGTACTGAGGCAGTCGAGGGTGCGCTCAAGATAGCACGTCAATACTTTCTAGAACTTCCAACTCCCGAGCCTTCCAGGACTCGGTTCATTGCCCGCAAGCAGTCTTACCATGGCAACACTCTGGGCTCCTTGGCCACTGGGTACCATGCAGCACGCAGGAAGATCTACGAGCCAATTTTCGCAAACAACGTCTCTCATGTGTCGCCCTGCTACTCATACCGGGACATGAAGCAAGGGGAAACGGAACAGGAATACGTCGCACGGCTCGCTGAAGAGTTGGATAACGAGTTCCAGGCTGTCGGCTCTGGAAACGTCTGCGCGTTTGTCGCAGAGACTGTTTCCGGCTCGGTAAGTTTGAATGCTGCTCTAGAGCACACGGCCCAAAGCTGACGCTTTCTTCAAGTCTCTAGGGTGTGTGCCACCTGTTAAAGGGTACTTCAAGGCAATGAAACAAATCTGCGAAAAGTACGGGGCACTGCTCATCATGGACGAGGTCATGTCTGGCATGGGCCGCTGTGGCACTCTTCATGCTTGGGAACAAGAAGAAATCGTCCCAGACTTGCAGACCGTGGCCAAGGGCCTTGGATCCGGGTATATGCCCATTGGAGCCCTTCTGGTGCACAAAAGAATCGCCGATACCTTGGCCCAAGGGTCAGGGGCCTTCGTCCACAGCCAAACCTACCAGGCACACCCAGTAGCCTGCGCATCGTCGTATACAGTTCAGCAAATCATCAAGGAGGAGAACCTACTTGAAAATGTCAGGGAGCGAGGTGCTCAGCTGGAAAAGCTATTGAGCCAACGCGTTGGAGGCCATAAGAACGTAGGCGACATTCGTGGCCGGGGGTTATTTTGGGGTGTAAGTTTGGCCAACTGCGCTCCAACTGTATCAGAATACTTGGCTGACCTGTGACTGTTTCAAGATTGAGTTTGTACGCGACAAAGCGACAAAGGACCCTTTCCCAGCGACAGATCAGGTAGCCGGCCGAGTTCACAAAACAGGCCTGGAATCTCCGCATGGTATTTCGTTGATACCGGCCACGGGTAACGTTAATGGCATGGCTGGGGACATGGTCATCATCTCACCGCCGTATAATGTAACTGAAAAGGATATTGAAGTCATTGTTGACAAGATGGAAGGTCTATTGGAAGCAGTGCTTGGTAAATAGCACTGCACATAATTAACGCTATATAAACAGAAATTGGGTGTTGCATCGCCGTCGTACGTTACATGATGAGGGCTTGTCCTGGGCCACCCAACATGCTCGTCCACCGAACCGACGACTGGATCGTCCAGATCTTCTGTATCTGGTCAGCGGCTCTTATCAGGTTCCAGCAGCCAGATTTTGAATACAGTGAGGTCAGCTTGGCCAAAAAGAAGGTGCGGTGATCTGGAGTGGAGCTCTCGGCCGCCAAAACGAAATACGCCCAAGCCAAAAGATGGCGGCCAATAATGTCAATATATATATCCACCTCCTCCAACACGCATTTGAAACGCTCCACCAAGTGCACTGTTTCTCCTGGTGGAGGATTGAACTTGACTCTCTGGACGTAGATGTCGCAGGCGATTGAGAGCAACTCGAAGAGCTGGTTAATGAGACCCTCGAGTTCTGGGTGGAAACGCAGGCCGAGGTTCAAGAAGTCGAGGCACGATCTGCCCCGGGCTTTGAGATATTCCATCCCATTCATCTCATCCAGGAGTGTTTCTCCAAACAGGCACAGCCTGTGTGACGATAAGGTTAGCAATCTGGATTTGTAAGACCTATGAGCGAGGAGCAGGGTGGGCCGTACCTCAATATCTGGATCTTGATAAACTCGCCAAATTCGGATGATAGCGTATCCAGTGTGTGTCCAGCGAGATTAAGCACGGTCCTCAAGGATCCGTAGAGGTGCTTGAAGCCATCACTGCCACTAATCATCTCCCGCAGGTGGAGCAGCAGTAAGGCAGTCATGGCCGACTCATCCTGATGGGGTGGGCATTCATTCGACCTCGCAATCAGCTCCCGGATAAGGCTCCGATAGGTCTCTGTACGTTCGAGTTCCGGGTCACCCTGCTGCAAGAAGAGGTGCTGCTGGGCAACAACAACAATGGCTTTCCTCACCAGGGGATCCGTCTCGGCCCGGGGGAGAACCAGGTCGCGGTACCCATTGAAGCCCAAATTGATGACGGTGGTGACCTGGGCAATATTATCCGAGACTAATAGGTACGGTTAGCCAATGAATGGTTGGAGCAGACCCAGAAGGGGAAACGGACAGTATTGGAGGTAGAATCTAGTGGCGCCGTCAATGTGGTCGAGCCCCACCTCGATCTGGCTCGGGCATTCCTTCTCAAAAGCCTCTTGGTCGCAGACGTTTTCCTTGGGTGCACAGGGGAAGCTATCAAAACGGGAAGCAGGCGGCTTCTGGTGCTCGACTGTCCGCTTGGCGACCGGCGATGCTTTCCCCTTTGAGTGGATGGGGCTCTGGGGCGCTTCGTTCAGGATGGGCAATATTTTACCGGTAAGTTTCCCCCTCGAAGCCACGCCTTGATTAAAACGATATCGAATCCCCAAGCCGCTGCATGGAATATTCTTCAGGCGGCACTTCTGGCAGCTTGGCTCCTCTCTGTCACAGTCAATGCGCCGGCGCGAGCACTCGTAGCAACCTGGAACACGGCTGGTCAGTTTACAGGTTCCGCCGAACTCGGACATGTTGTTTGGGCAGACTTGCCTTTAATTTTGGGCCTCTTCTGCCGGACCGGCTGCTGTGGCGGATCTGTTACCATCTCAAAAGCCCCTTTTCTCCCTCTTTCTCTTCACTCTCCTTACTAAATTCTGTACTCGTGGTTGTTCGTGATCAATTCACCGGCTTCCGACGCTTTCGGTTAGGACGAATGCGAGATGGGTGCGCCAGCGACGACGGAGAGCGAGAGATAGTCAGCTTGTTCATCAATTAACTTTGTAAGAGAGTAACCCCAGTAAGTCTACTGAGCGGAAGGGGCGGAAGCAGGCGAGAACCTTTGTGAGCCAATAGATATCTCAGCGTACAGGATAGGTAGTATCACGAGTTCAGTTTCTCCCCATCATCTCAAACATCGTGGCCGAGCCTTGAGGTGGAGTTATGGCGCCGAAGATAAGCTCAGTGGCTGCATGTACCTACACATAGATTTTTATGCGGCAAGGTACTTCTGGGTTGATGCACTCATAAACCGCCGCTATTTTATGTGTATCAACTACCTAAGCATTTTACCCAAAGCGGAAGGTTAACGGAGACACACAATGACACCCAGCAACAGATAGGCGTACTCGAGATGACCAAAGCGATACCGCAGTGCATTCCAGCCCCTAACCATGATATGCCATATGCGATTATTTTTAAGATGTCACATATATTGCCTGAGAATCAGCACGCCTAGGTTTTCTCCAATTGTATTTTCCAGTCCAGTACTGTGCATGTTCTTCGCCTGATCCTGTTTGTTTGCTCTCGGGGCACGCTCGGCTTTGTCAGCCGACCTTCATCACAGGATGGCTCCGTAGACCAGACCGACTTGTCGAGCACATCGTCTTTCACAACACACATGCAACAGAGGTAAGCGCGTTTTTAGGAAATGATCCTTCACACTCAATCCACTTGAGGCTCGACATTCGAACTTTGCTGGGTTCCAGATGGACCGAGCCGTGTACTGCCAATTCAACACGAACTAGTCACAAGAGCAACCAGGCTGTGCATGACTTGCGACACGTCGCGAAGCAACATACGATGAAGGACTCTAAGTCTAGCGATGAAGCAATCGCTTCTCATCGCCCCTCATCGCCTCTTTCTTCTATACACGAGCCGGAGCTTCCAGATGGCCCTACTGCGCAACTGCCAGCTGTCGAGGACATGAAACTATCATCACCCCCAGAGGAGCAAGAGTCACCAAAAGCCCAGAAGCCCAGAGCCGCCCGGAAGAAGGTAGTTGTGAAACGAGCTGCTAGAAAGTCGAAATGGGATGTCGAGAATATTCTCTCCGATCCAAAATCCCCCTTAGCCTCAGCCGAACTTAGAGTATGCAACACTGCATGATTACTTTTCCCATGGTACTTGATAGCTGATGGCGTACATTCCTACCCACAGACAGTATTAACAAGCCCTATGGCGTGGGATGTGCTCAATGCAGAGGAAAAGGCAGAGATTCTTGCGCTATTCCCAGACAGAACGCATATCCTCGGCGCCGAGACAGAAGATGCACGCCCAGACTTTGCGTCGCTGAGAAACGATGACAGTTTTCGCCATGACTGTGCTGCATACACCGAGAACCTTTCGCAGGGGCGACACGACCCCGAGTGGTTGGCATCGGCGTGGTCTGCACATGAGAGGCGAAAAGCTGGCGAGTTCGACGAGCACCTGGAAACCAAATTCAAGGAGGATTGGGAGGTTGAGCTGCCGCCTGGACTAAGGACCCGTCGGGAGGCTGCTGCTGCGCCAACTGAGAATGACACCAAGATGGAGGATGCATGTTCGGCGCAGGCAGCCGACGAGGACAAGAAGGAAGAGAATGAAGCTTTAGATGAGCTTCAATCCGGCGACTCAAAGAATGAAAACATTGAGACTGAGCATAAAACCACAACTGTGTGCCAGCTACGGAAAGTGGTGGGTGCTGCTGATACGGCAAACTCTGAGGATGAGTTGGCTTAAGCGATCAAAAGCATCGTCAGATGATGGCATAAATGAGACTAGACGGAGAATATCCACATATTATATAAGTTTAGAAATATGGTGAAGACATTCATCCTTCCTCAAGCCTCGAGGCGCGCCATTGGGGCGGGTTTGGCGGGGTAAACTGTAGAATTCTCAGCGAGGGTTCAGGGATGCCCCGCCGACTTGTCCCAGTGACGTTGGCCAGCGACAACTTTAGCACCGCGGGGCTTCATTGGGCACAACCTCGAGATCAAGCAAAGAACGACTTTGAAGGGCGCATTTTTCATCCCCAGAAACCCTGCCAGCTCAACCCTGAAAAGCTTTTGGAGTTTTAAAAAATAAAAATAAAAGCCCTCACGATCTGGTTGCGCATGACATTCAGACTCTGCGAACCTCTGAATCATGGCGCCCACTACCAACGCGCACACCCGCTCTCACAGCATCCTGC
This sequence comes from Calonectria henricotiae, assembly GCA_020623695.1. Taxonomy (NCBI): domain Eukaryota; kingdom Fungi; phylum Ascomycota; class Sordariomycetes; order Hypocreales; family Nectriaceae; genus Calonectria; species Calonectria henricotiae. Next base: position 53,145 of record JAHVYB010000205.1, read on the forward strand.
TGCTGCAAAAACTCTTGAATCTTCGCGACGGCGCAAGCCCGCTCACCCTTGTGATCGACAGCCTCGAGCAGACGGCCCAACCAGTGCTTGGCGAGTTTATTTCTAGAGCAAAGGTATTTTGTCGCTACATCTAATGTGTCAATTGCTCGCCTTCCGGAGCGCGACCGTGTTTGCTGATGACATGCGCGCAGATTGCCAGAACATCGGTGATATTCCTCTCGTTTGCGACACTTCAAAAACCAAAGGATGTGGATGTGTTTGTCAAAGCGGCTGGAAAAGACTTAAACACTGTCCGACGAGAGTTGGTTGCTCATTATCCCGTTTTTAACCCCCAGTCAGCCAAAGAGAAACCAACGCAGAGTGAGTCAGAAAGAATACCCAGCAGATGAACTGCGGCTCACCATTCTCAGGAGCCGTCGTTATTATCGACTCTCTCAACGCTCTAGCCTCTGCGGCGCCACAGTCGCTGGCGAGTTTCCTATCTAGCATCATCACACCCGCCGTCTCTATTGTGGCTACATACCACAACGATGTTCCTATTGTTCTGCCCAAGTCGTTTAGCGAATATGAGCCTCACCCTTTCACTATTCTATGCCACCTCGCGACGGCTGTTCTGGGACTTTCTAGCCTGTACCAAGAGATTGAGCGACAAAAGGCGCGAAACAGGAGTATCCAAGAGCCGGAATGGGGTCTGGGAGAGGACCGCGAGGGTGTGCTAGTGGGACTCAAGGGTAGAGGACGGGACAAATCCGAGGACAGTGATGGAGTGGTCATGGGCATGGAGCTGCGACGACGCAGCGGAAGAGCAGTCTCGGAGAAGTTTATTCTCATCAGGAAAGATTCTAACGCACAGCCAGCACTCTTGGCACCAGGCAAGGTCTGCCTTTTAACAGATCACCCAATGTTCACGGCGTCCGCCAATTCTGGCGAAGCTGGCGAGGGCGAAGAGGAGCCCGAGAGCACCTTCAATCTGGGACTCACGGAGAAGCAGCGAAAAGATAGGGAGGGGATTGTGCTGCCGTACTTTGATGCGCAAACGGATATTGGTGCAGGAGAAGGAGGAAGGATATTGTACGAGATGGGCCGTGAGGATGACTTTGATGACGAAGAAGACGAAATTTAACGGAATAGCTGGACTTGGAAAAAAAACGGGATATCAATAATAACAAAATTTATTGCTCAGCACCATGCCATTCCATCGCCCTGAGACGGTGAGAGTGGAGATGCACTGTAATCGTAGCAACCTTGAGGCACCTTGGAGTGCATAATTCATTTTGAATTGCTGCACTGCAAGCCCGGAAAACAATACTTCCTGTAGCTGTATACCTGGTTACATTGAAGTAACAATTGAGATTGGAAACAATCATGGGCATATTAAATTATAGACAACCCTCAATTCGAACGGAAAAACAGAATGGCGAGACGGTGTGTTCAACACGAGTCAACCAAGCCTGCAGTCTTGACTCAGATCCAAAGTGGCATGCCAAGCCCCGTTATCTAATCAGCTAGAAACCCCCCCCCCCCCCCCCCCCCCCCCACCCCCCCCCCCCCCCCCCCCCCCCCCCCCCCACCCCCCACCCCCCCCCCCCCTCCCCCCCCCCACCCCCCCACCACCCACCAACACCCCCACCACTCCCACCACGCCCAACCCTCCCACCCCCCACCCCACGCCCCTGCGACACGACACGAGAGCCAACTGTCGAGCGCGCTGCAGACGCACACAAACACGCGGACGCACCATGCGAGATAGC
>JAHVYB010000205.1:54905-85938 GCA_020623695.1 Calonectria henricotiae
GCAAAACACGCTGCATGTCGGAGTCTAATCGGTAGCAAGGAGGTGTAACTGTGTAGAGAGGAAAGAAGTGGGGATGTGAGGTGAGTGCACATCGCCCAAGACACAGTGAAAAAAACAGTGGCAGAGGGCTTAGGCAACAAGGGGTAACCAAGCCAGCGGTCGTGAGCTAAACCCGCCAGCGCATCCGGAGACCGCTTATCTGACCGGGTGAGAATGACTCCCCCCCCCCCCCAGTCCAAGTAATCCCTGCACATCTAGCCGATCCCATCAATGAGTACGCTTAGAAGACGACACCATCACAAACTCTCACAAAGGGTCATCTATTCTGCACGCTCGGCCTCAAGACTCCAACATCTCCGAAGCGATTAAAAAAAAGGGGGGGAGGCTTGCGCGCTGATATACAATCGGGGTTTCGGCCAAAACGGTGTCATTTTTGCATTTTCCTGCACTCTTCCTCTGCGTCATTGCTCACTTTCCCGCCCGCCTGAGCCTTCTTGACACGTTTGGCTCTCCAAAGGTGTCAGTGGATCGATCATACTTCAGGAGCCGACTTTGACTACCGCTAAAAACAATCCTCTCTCCTCCACAACGTCTCTCGCACCTCCGCAAGAACCGCCAAAATGATTTACTCAACACAAATCTCAAGGCTTGATGGTATGCGCCTCCCCAACCAATGGCTTCCTCCACCTCTCAATCCTCCCCCCCTCTCCGCGATTAAAAAAAAAAAGGCTGAGTGAGCTAACCACTCCCAATCTGCAACGCAGGCCTCATGCTTTGCGCGTCGGTCGACGATGAATCCTCAGAGGCCGCCCTCGCTGAGACCAAGTCCAATGTCCGCCAGGTGCTCCGCAAGCTGACGCGCAGCTCCGAGCCCCAGGCCAGCATCGAGACGGGCGCCCACACGCTGCACTACCTCATCGACCAGGACATTGTCTTCCTCGCCATCTGCGCCGCCTCGTACCCGCGCAAGCTCGCCTTCACCTACCTGGCCGACCTGGCCCGCGAGTTCACCACCGTCTACCCGACCCAGCAGGTCCACTCCCAGTCGCTCCGCCCCTACGCCTTCATGGAGTTTGACAACTTCATCGCAAAGTCAAAGGTCACCTACGCCGACGCCCGCGCCGCCCAGAACCTCGACAAGCTCAACGACGAGCTGCGCGACGTCACAAAGGTCATGACCAAGAACATTGAGGACCTGCTCTACCGCGGCGACAGCCTCGAGCGCATGGGCGAGCTGAGCTCCCGCTTGCGTGACGACTCCAAAAAATACCGCCGCGCCGCGGTCCGCATCAACTGGGAGCTGCTCCTCAAGCAGTACGGGCCCTTTGCCGGCCTGGGCTTCATTGTCCTCGTCTTTCTCTACTGGCGCTTCTTCTAGGCAATTGAGACGCATCATCTCAACAACTCTCTACCCCTATATATACACACACGTCGATCCACCATTCAGCGAGGCGCACTACTCTTTTTATGGGTTTTCTGTTGACGGAGAAGAAGAAGAAGTATTGAGAAGACGGAAGTGAATTTTTGTTTTTGGTGAACCAGCCGTGGCATCGGGAGACGGCGCGGGGGAAATATCTTGCAAAAGGCTATGTACATTATGTGACTATTTACGTTGGGTTTGTCATGTGCAGTTTTTCGAATGTTCGTCTCTAGCGAGATCGTTGACGTCGTAACTCAAGTTGCTGTGTCGCCCAGTCTCTTACCGCTTCCTACTAACTGTAGGATTCCGTGACTCCAAGACTCCGTATCGAGAAGAGAAAATAAATGAAAATGAAATAAAGCATAGCCAAAATGTCCGTATGGGTAAATTGGAGGGGTAATCAAGACCCCAGACGAAGACGTGGCTAATTCGGCCGTGGGAACACAAGACAAACAAAAAATAAGCGGCCATGCATGCTACATGACTGAGCAACTGTCCCTCGTCTGTGGTTGGGACGTTGGCGACGTTATTGTATGCTGCCATTCAAGGTGCTCATGAAACGTGGCCATGTCCTCATAGCCGAGCTCGGGGCGATAGGCATCTTCCTCGTCATACTGCTCCTGAGGTTGGGCCGACTCATTCTCGCAATACGGACAGAGTAGACCGGCCAGGTAGTCTCGATGGTCGGGCGCAACATGGTTTGCAATGGCAACAGGGGCAAATACGACCTGCTTTTCCACGTGCCCAGATATGGTGAAACCTGTTGCTTGCCAGTGGGGGTTGTCCGTCGTCGGGGAGAGAGTCAAGATGGGTGACGCCTCATTCTCCTGGAAGGTCCGTAGTGATGGCATGGTACGCAAGTCCTCCCAAATGATGTGCCCATCACAAAAGTCACATACAAACGCTATGTCGCGCTCGCCAAACCGCTGAAATGACCCAACACTGTTACACAGCTGAAGCTCCTCGCGATACCGGCGCTGGTATTCCGCCTCGTCCGGCACGGTCCGGTTCTTGGCCCACTCTCGTTGTTTGCGATATACCAGGAAAGCCCCCAAACACCTTGTAGCGCCCTCCTTTTCTGAAATAAATATGCGGCGTGCTGCCCGACGCTGAGCTCGGTGAAGCTGGCGCTGCAGATCCTGTGTTTCCCGTATCCAGATGGGATTGATGGGACCGCCTGAGCGACCCCAATCTCTCAAGTTATCGACATGAGCACTGAACTTGAGTTTCAAAGCTCTCAGTTCTTCTAGCGATTCAACTAATTCTCCATGTTAGTGGCTGGTTTCTCAGAGAATGACCATGCGAGACTGCGGCGATGCTCTTTTTATCCGAGATTAGCCATGACACTGCGCGATCAAGCCAATATGGATCGAGTAGAGCCTAGAAAAGAAAAAAAGCCCGGCGGGTCGGCAGGGGGAAGCAAAGAGGCAACCGACATGGTCTGTGGTGGGGCAGGGCTACATACACTTGCGATCGGTTTCGTAGTATATCTGTCCATTGACGAGGGGCGAGAGGTCCTGGAAGTCCTTCTTGGCATCGTCGAGGAGTTGAGCGAGAGCTCGCACCTGCTCATGCTCGTCAGGACCCCACTGGCGCTTATCGGCCAATGTGAGAATGCGCAGTCCTTCGGCGACAAGTGTCGCGATGTCCGCCAGCAGCTTCCCGACTGAGTCGGAGCTGGTCATTGTTTTGGAAGCGGCGGGGAGTAGGTGTCGAGTCGTCCCTGGGACGTCGAGGCCCGTCAAGGGGTTCCGGTGGGCAAGCGCAAAGTGGTCGCGTGAGGTGTTGGTGAGAGGGGATGTTGGAGGGGATGTCTTGGGTGTGACTGGATGATACAGGCTTCGGGGGTGGAATAAGAGGTCGGGTTCGGAGCGTCGTTCAAGTTATTTACCGTCGTCGTCGCGGGGCGAGGAGCAGCGACTGAGGAGGGTACATGAGCAAATGGTCGGTTCGAACCGGCAACCGGCTCAAAAGAGTCCGGGAGCCAAGTGGATGAGGAGGGACGAGGTGTATTAGTATGTGTATGAGCGGCCGAGGTTTAGTGGAGGGATAGGAATGGACAGAGGCATGAGGCTGAGCTCTTGGCGGCGGAGTACGGCAGCAAGGGTTCGGATGGCCGTCCGTCAGTCCAGGGCAGGAGGCGGCTCGCGCGTCTTGCGGGTCGATGGGGAAGGGGAAACAATGGGGAGGGCGAGGGAGACGAGGGAGTGAGCCGGGGTATGGGTCTCACGAGGGCACCGTCTGTTCGCTGAGTTACGTAGGTTGTAGTGGGTTGTAGTGTGGAAGGGTCGCGGGTTAGTGCGACGGTCAAAGTCCCGGGGTCGTGGATGGCATGGGCATGGTAACTAGTGGATGCCTATCAACTACTCTGTACTGTTGGTAGGAACAGTGCTGACCAGGTCGAAGATGAAATAAAAGGGCAAAAGAAGGAAGGAGACTAGGTTGGAGGAGAGTTTTTGTCAGAGATGAACACGACACGGTGCAAGGTTTGCGCTCACCACTACTGTTGCTACGCTGGCAGTTTGAAAATGCCTGTGCCAAGTGCCACCTCCCACCTCGGAAGCAGGACAATGGAACGCCAAGGTTGTCCAAACATCGAGGAATCTGCACTGCGTGGCTTGGTTTCAAGTTTGGCTACTTGCCGGGGCTCGACCATTCACCACTCGGTGCCGCTGGTAGTGCGCTGGCGGCTGCCCTGCCGCCACTGAAGGGCGCTTTGCTGGAAACAAACAGGTGGTCCCCCGGCAGTGAGGCCTCGGCGACGCCGTGTCTGTCCTGGAAGTTTGACGTCCAGTGGGCTCTGACTGTCGTAACGCTGTGCGTCGGCCCTTGCAGTGGCCCCGGCCCCCGCGACGTCTCCGCGCTGGGGCCCCGTCATTGATCCAGCACTGCCGAGTTTGGACCAAATTTGGACCGTTTGGTTAATGAATCCGAATCCGAGCTTCATCTTTACTTCCTAATTGAGGTATAATGAAATGGGAAGGGATTGATCCATCTCTGGCATTAAACGCCCCCGCCCCCCCCCAAGGCTGCGGGGTGGGGCGCTATAACGCTGTGCGCCCTGGGCCCTTATACCACTGAGCAGCCAAAAAAAAACCAACAAAAAAACCCTTGGAGCCAAGCATGCGAGTAACAAAATCATAGCACGTCACAATACAGGTGATTTGACGCAAATAAATAATACTAAATTATAAAATGGGATGCTCGTAATATGCGGCTACAGCCTTTATTTATAAGTCATATTTATTTCTTCATTTTCTTCATTCCTTGCTTGTTCCATATATGGCCCGGAGTCATATTGGCACCGTGTCATGGATGTGCACATTCCGTCACCCGCCTGCCAGGGCATGGATCCCACACGACTGCACTCCTTGCTTATGCGGGGGTTCTGCGCTTGATCTGCCATGTGAGCTTCCGGATTGGACCAGACGCCTGCGTGACAGTTGCGTCTGTAGGGCTGGGATGAAGGGTGGCAGAATCACAGGGCTGGTAATACGAGCCAACTAAATGAGAGGTGATTGATGGAAGTTGCCGAAGTTTCCGCAGGTTGCTGCTGACTCGCCAAGAAATTAGCTTAAAATAGGCTTAAGAAAACGCCACGGAAAACCTCACAGGGCGACCGTCAATGATGTCGATGTCAGCAGTCGTGTGGCTGACCACACCTTACTTTCCATTAACAGTTATGTTTACATTTACATTCAGAGTCAAATAGGCAAACTAGGAGAGCCGCCACGTCCCAAGACTTGTTTTTAACCCATCCATCTGAAACACCTACAAATATAAAACCTTGAGATGAAAAACTTGACCCATTTACTTTCGCTTCTTAGCCTTGCCAGTGTCGGCTCCACTCGCCTTTGCTTCGACCTCCTTGATCTTCTCCGCAGCCACCTCCTTGGCCTCGGTCTCCTTCTTCTCTGCCGGCTCGTCATCGTCACCGCCCTGACCAAACTCGTTTACACGTGTGTAGTCAACGCGGTACGCCCATCGCTGGTACAGGTAAATGAAGAAGATGATGTCATCGCGGAAGGTAGACAGACGGTGCAGGAAAGGCATCTTGATGGTAAAGGCGAACAGGTCATCAATGAAGGTGTTGAGGAACTTGTACATCATGGCCTTGGCGGGCATGTGCGCTATACTCTTGAGACGGTAGTTGATGTACAGAGATGGGACCATCATCAAGAAACCATAAGCATAAACGGATCCAACCAGCGTGCTGATCACATAAGAGTACCACGACTTGTGGGTATCGTAGAACAGCGAGTAGACGCCGTACGCGATCAGCAAGGGAACGGCCGCAATGTAGACGTACTTGAAGGCGATTTCATCGTACTCCTTGGTCTTTTCTTCAGTCTCGCTCAGCTTCTGCTTGTCCTCAAACACGATACCGAAGGGAAGGAAGGATCCTGGGGCACCGGTAGTCACGCGAACGTTGACAATGGTCGTGATCTTCCAGAATTCAATGAGGATGCCGACGACCTGGGTTCCCAGAATCATCCAGCTGGTGTTCTGAGAGTTGTCCAAGAGATACAAGAAGATAATTGTCTGCATGAAGACGTTGGCCAGGATCGATCGGACTGAGATACCAACATTGTCCTTCTTCTTGCGGTAATGGGCAATGTCAGATCCGAATGCGAGCGTCTCCAGGATCATGTGAGCAATGCTGACGACAACGGTGATGCCAAGCAGGATAGGGTTGGTATCGATAAATATTTCTTTTATCATCTCCATCTCTGTGCCGTCGCCGCCACCAGGGAGAGCGTTGCCGTAGGCAGCTTGGCGGGCCGTCTCCTTGGAACTCGCCTCCATGGTAGCCATTATCTGGTACTTCCAGTTGGCCAGGTTTCCGAGGTCAATTCGGAGGGGCAGCTCGGTGACGGTCTCGTTCAGAACAGTCATGTGGCTGGTAAGTTGCCAAAAAGTGTTAACAAATAGCACCGGGTCTGTTATGGTCAGCTTCATTAGATGAGTGGGGGAGGGGTTGCGGGGTTCACGTACAGTACCAGCCATGCTTGCCGGATCCGTCACGGGCGCCAGTGGCCTCCAGACGGTAGAACTGTCGAACAGGAGGACTGAGCGAGTTGAGCTCCTTTACGCCGGTATCGGGAACGAAGGAGAAGCTAGCATTGGGATGGTAGTGGTTGGTAATGACAGGACCAACAGGCTCTTCAACCTCGGGCTCCTTGCCATCAAGCTCGGGGGCGTTGTCCAACAGGTTTCGGGTCTTGGCAACCTTCTTCTTGGGAAGATACTGAGTCAGGGGCCAAGCAAAGTGATAGGCCTTGGCGGGATCAAAACCAGGCTGTCGGGGATCAAGGTTGCTTCCGTGAAGACCGACGTAAAAGTGACCCCAGAGGGTACCGTTGTTTTGCACAGACTTTGGAACAGGGAAAGTAGTCTCGACTACACGGTTGTCGGAGAAGTTGCTGAGCTGAAAGTCCTCCTCCTGGAGAACAACATATTGCGCAGGGACCTGGGAGATAGGCTCTGGGTTCCACGAGGGCGACAGGGTAACGACGATGTCGACATGGCTATCCTGAGGCCAGATTGGAGCAATCTTCTTGGGGAGGGTTCGGTGCACAGCGCCCTCGTCGAGCTGCTTGGGCCTCAGCTCAAAAGCCGGGATGTCCTCCAAGTTTCCGGGGACTTGAATGGTCTCGCCAGTCTCGGGGTTGGTGGCCTTGACGGCAGACTGGTCTTTTTGGAACGCGTAGTTGAGGACGAGGTTCAGGCCAAAGTACAGGGCACCACCGAGGAGTAGCTTGTTGAAGTTTAGGCCCTATGGTCGAAGAACGATTAGCGAAGAGTTCTAAGCTGTCACTGCCTGTGTCATTGTGCGCCCTAGGCCACGTACACCTCCCTGCTGTTGCTCGCCTTCGCGGCGTTGGACGGTTGCGTCGGCCATGGTGTCTGTCGCCTCTTGTCACGGAGGGAAGGCCGGAGTGGCTCGTGTGAGGCTGGAGACAGGGGCGTGCCTCTTGGATATTACGAGTAGAGCTTCCGGTACCACGGAATTGGGGTCGCTGGCTGACGTTGTCGCGGATCGAAATACCCTCGGCCCATGTGTCTGGGGAGAATACGTTGCAGCTAAATTGTTCTGGCCTACCTAATCTGGGCAGAGGACCCGCTGTAGCTTGCGTTGACGTGCTGTCATGAATCGGCGAATCAGGAAGATGGTATCAACCACGTCTCCCCACTGAAGCACCGGCGGCCATCGACCGCTAGATTGACTCCGCTGGGGGGCAAGGGGTGACAGAAAAGATGCCACATCAGAATACGCATGAATGTACATACATTTGAGCAACAGAGCGAGAATCAATGCGTTCAACTAAATATCAGAACGAATTATGATGTATGAATCTCATTTCATTTTATTATCCAGAGCTATACTTATCTGCTTATCTTATTTCATGATGATTTTGCTTTCCTCATCTTCTTGTCAGAGTGGCGTCGCGGATCATGTATTTTGTCATCCGCGCGGAGGGGTAAACCCCCGGGTGCCTGGCATTGATCTCTTCAGCGGCTACAGTGAACATGTTTGCTAATGGGTGCCCCTCATTCCCCCCCTGGGCAGCCATGACGGCATGGGTGCACCCCCACCCCCCCCCCCCCCGGTGGCACGTCGCGACAACGATAGAAACGGCCCCAGGGCAAACTCAACATGACTGTCCAACTGTCGGGTTACTCACAATAAAGCCGCCACCTGGCATTCCGTCTACGGAGGAATCACCATGTCCCGCGTCACCGGCTCAGGCTAGACTCGCCTTGGGATCGTCGCTGATGCTAGGATACCGGGAATTGTCCTGCTGACCTGGCGACCCGAGCCAGTCGTAAAGCTGTTGCCGGCCATCTCGGCGTGGCACTGCATGGATAGTGGACGGCCTGGTAAGAGACAGTCCGGGAAGTGGATCTTAATCATGGGGACCTCGAATATTGATGACCTATGTGCCGCCGCCATTTCTCCTTCATGACAACTTTTTAATGTAAACTCGATCTACTTTTTCTTCTTTTTCGCCTTGATTAACTTTATATAAGCCCGTCTCTCTGGATTACTGCCTACAAATCTCCCCTGCAAGTCTAACCGCATTTGCATTGTCGTTACTTGGCATATCACTGAGACAAGCATCTTCCCATTACTTGTGCCGTCTTGCTAGTTGCACATCGTACCCACAGTCTCTCTCTGAGCAGGCTCTCCCACTGGTATATATTGGCCCGTCTTGCCCACACTTCGACAGGAGTCATACTCTACACATCGACTTTACACCCTCAACAGAGACATCATGACTGCCGACAATAACGGACTCGAGAACGGCACCATTGCCAACACACCCTCTGCCAATGGCCAGAACCGCACCAAGATCTGTGTCTACTGCGGTGCTGCTGCCGGCACAAGCCCTTTACACGTTGAGGCTGCTCGTGAGCTCGGTCGAGTGATGGCCGCCAACAACATTGATCTAGGTGAGTCATGTCGGCAACCGCCGCGTGGGGCCGACATCCGGGCAATGTCTCGCCGCCGGAGTCCGCCGGGCGGTGCAAGAAACCACGAAGCTAACATGCATGACAGTATACGGAGGCGGCACCGTAGGTCTCATGGGAGAGGTCGCAAAGACCATTGTTTCCATCAACGGCCCCACCGCGGTCCACGGAATCATTCCCGAGGCCCTCGTCAAGTACGAGCGTGATGGAACCTATCAGACTGTAAACGAAAAGAACCAGGTTGTTCCCGACGAGGCAGTTTACGGCGTGACGACTGTTGTCGAGGACATGCACACACGAAAAAAGCTCATGGCTGAGGAGGTCTTCGCCGGCGGCCCTGGAAGCGGATTCATCGGCCTTAGTGGGGGTTTCGGTACCATGGAGGAGATCTTTGAGACAACGACCTGGAACCAGCTGGGAATTCACAGCCGCGGAATCGTGCTCCTGAACATCAACGGGTACTGGGACGGCATCATCCAGTGGATGAACAAGGCTGCCGAGGAAGGCTTCGTGAAGCCCGCCAACAAGGACATTCTGGTCACCGCCAACACTCCCGAGGGTGCCATTAAGGCTCTCCGAGAGTACAAGGTCTCCAACGCCATCTACCAGCTGCAATGGGGAAAGCAGTAACTGTACACCGACCGTGATTGGAATTCGTCTTATCTAGTGCTAAAGGAATTGTTGGGCTTATGGTAACCCCCCCTGACGGAACCGAGGGGCGATCTGGCGTTGGGGCTATCGCATTTCATGTAGCTCAGAGTTGTCGGCTCTCCACTTAGGGGAATTAATGTGATGTATACGACATAAAATCCCATAAAAACACCTTTAAAATATAGACGAAATGATTAATCATTTTGCTTTCATCGACGTGAGACCCGTGACTGCTGCTTTGCAGCCTGTAATGGTACATGATCTAGCTGGTCGGCACCTCCCTGACGCCATTTATTCTGTCTATTCTCAGTTTAGCTGTCCACCTCCATGCCCTCGCCCTCTTCTCCGCCGCCTTGGCTGTCTGCGACACTCTCAATCCACTCCTGCACCTCGAAACCGTCGTAGAGCTTGAAGGGTTCGACGCCCTTGCCATCCGCCTTGATACCCACCACACCGACTGATGTGTTCTCCACTGTAAGCTCCTTGTCTTGCACCAAACTCTCCTTGAGGGCCTTGAGGCCGTGCTTGATGAGCTCTTCTCTCGAGCAGTCGGCAAACAAATCGATATTTCGCTCCAGGTACGTCCTGGCCATCTGGCTTCGTGCGCCAATGGCAAAAGCGAGCATCTCCTCCGTCATACCGGAAGGCTGGAACTCGAACAGGTGGGGACCGCGCTCATCGACACCAGCGACGAGGAGACCAACACCGTATGGTCGCTTTCCGTAAACTTGAGTGTTTATCTGGGCCTTTTCACCAATCATGTCGACGAGGGAGCGGAGGGGGATGGCACGGCCGTAGGTGAGTCGGTGACCGAGGCATTGCTGCTTCATGAAGTTGGAGAGGACGCGGGCATCGGAGGTGAGGCCGGCAATGGCGATACCGGCGTGCTCATCAATGGAAAAAAGCTTCTTCTGGTAGGATGAGAGCTCCTCGGCGTTGCGCTGAGAGATGGGCGGGTTAGAAATACACAGCTCCGACTGGCTATGGGATGGAGGGGAAAGGCGGGCATACCTTGATTGCGCATAGGACGGCATGGGTCTTGCTGGCAATACCGACAACGACGGAACCCTGCTTCACGGCCTCGGCAGCATATTCAATCTGGAATATTCGGCCCTGGGGCGAGCTGAGTTGCTGTTAGCGAGCTGAAGCTGCGGGACGCACTGGCAGCTGAGGGCCTGACGTACAATGTGACGGAGTCGTTGTCGTAGTTGTTTCTGAACATGATGGGAGGACAGCTGCTCTAGCAGCGTAGTGATGAGTTGTGTCGGAAAGTGGGGTCCGAGTGGAAAGGGTGGTTGTGGATGGAAATGGGTTGACGAGTAGAGCTTCGGTTGGTGATGGCTGGAGTTGGTGTTTGGAGCAAGCAACGTCAAGGGAGGTCCACGCAGCCGCCAGGCAGCTCAAAGCTTCGTCGCCTTGCTGTCAGTGCTGGGCGGGCTGTGGCTGGTGTGTCGTGGCTGGAGACCCAGCCGCCTCAGCCTCTGCAGCCGTGGAAACGCCGCCACACCGCCTTCCTGATTTGGAGCTATCATGATGGGGGGTTGATGGTGGGATGTTTGTGAAGGTGGGCTGGTTGTGCACATGAACAAAAGCCGTAAAGACAGGATGCATGATACCCTCCGAGAGCTAGAAAGCTAACGGTTTGGAGCAGCTTGGCGTTAGCCTCGCAAGAATAAAAGAAAAGAAAAAAGAAAAAGGGCCTCTATCGTGCCCAAACTGCACTGTCACTCCACGCTACGTAGTTGAGAATCGCGTTTGCTAGTGTTGCTGCTTCACATACCAAAGCATAACTATTGGATTTGAACAAGCCCTAGTCCAAAATGCACAGGCTTTTGTGTCCTAAGACCAACAATGGCTGCATTTCTTTCCCTTGACATGAGTGACTCCCACCATCTTACACACGGTCATGACGAAACATGATGACCTGCCTCCGAGGCCGGCTTTGTCCCCCGTTTTTAACGACGGCTGAGGTGGAATTGGTATGTAGAGTGTTTGGGTGGCGAATAAAGAACCGCTTTGGGACATCCATTTTCTGATGCAGTGCTTTCACTTTCCCCCGCATGCTTGCCAGTAGTTGCTCAGTCAATCTTTTTGATCATCACTCGGCGTATGAATGGTTCTTCTTGCCGCACCCCGGGATCCCCTCACTTTCCCATTGGATGGCTTATTAAGATTGTGGAATAGCATAGAATAAAAAACCTTCCAACTCCTCTCATACAGCTCTAACAATAAAGCTGCCAAAACTAACCCTCCTCAGAGTTTCAATCCTCGACCCACCAACAATTCTTCAATTCTTCTACGAAAACACTCACCATGCCCGCCAGATCAGAAATTACATACTTGGGCGTCGGCCCTGCGCTTTTGCCTACGAGTGTACCCTAGACTGCTGCCCAGGCTCTCGTTGACTACAATGTGCTGAGCGCTCGCATCGATCTGAGTTGGCTGGCAACGTTCTCAAGGAGGCCAAAAACGACTTGATCAACCACCTAGCTATTCCTAAGAATTATGAAGCTCTCTTCATGCAAGGAGGCGGCACTGGAAAATTTTGCTGCTAAAGTTTACAACCTTGTTGGTGTCTGGGTGACCAAGAAGAAGGCCCAGATCGCCGCACAGCTTGGCAAGCCAGAGAATGATCCTGCCGTTGTTGAGACCATCAAGGTTGCCATTGATACTAAGCCCAAGACCGACTACATTGTAACCCGTAGCTGGTCCAAGAAGGCTTCTGAAGGAGATGTTCGCTTGCGCGGCCCCGAGCTTATGAATATTGTTGCTGATGATCACAAGGTGAACAATGCCAAGTTTGGCAAGATCCCCGAGGAAAGCACCTGGAATTTATCAAAGAGCCCGGTGTATGTTTATCTGTGCACTAACGAGACTGCCGGGGGTAGAATCTGCAAGTTTCCCTCAAGCCCTTGTCCCTGGTGCTGATAGCGAAGGCATTATCGTCGTCACCGACATGCCCTCAAACATTCTTTCTCGCAGGATTCCCGTCAAATACTTTTCTGTCGTTTCCTTCAGGGCCCAGAAGAACTTTGGTGTCGCTTGAATGACTGGTGTCATCATCAAGAAGAGCCTTATCACACCCGTAACGCCCCAGCCTGAATCAGCTCATATTCGCAAGCTCGACCTGCCTATCCCTCCTATCGCCTTCCAATACGATATCATTGCCAACAACAACTCATTATACAACACCTTACCTATTTTCGAGAAAGCCATTTCATGAATAGAGATCCAATAACAAGCTAATATGAAACAGTGTCTACATCGCCGGGCAAGTTATGAAGAAGCTCCTGAGCACACTCTCTAACAAGATTGATGGTCAGGAGGCTGTGGCCAATGCCAAGGCACAACTCATCTACGATGCCTTGGAGGCTCGCCCAAGCGTTTACTTCCTTGTTTCTGACAATTCGGTACGAGCAAGAATAAAAATCTGCTTCCGTGTTACCAAGGGTAATGAGTGATGTTGATGCGACCGAAACGGCATTCCTGAAAGAAGCCACCGCCCACGGCTTGACGGGCGTGAAGGGACACAGAATCATCAGTAGTATTCGCGCCTCAAAGTACAACACGATTCCCCTGGAAAGCGCTGAGAAGTTGGTCAAGTTCGTCCAGACCTTTGCGTCTTCTTAAAACGAGCTGCGTGTCGTATTGAACCTTTTGCGGGTTAAAATAAATTAAACACTAAGGCGGAGGATTAACGCAACCCAATGCTGAATTCAACATTGACAGTGTTAATATCCTGGGGGAAACCAATAAAAACCGATATAAAATAAATTCATATGTTTCAAAGTGTTTGGGTGGCACTTCTGAGTCTATGTGAAATAACATCATTAGCATATAAGCTTGCTTAGGGCCCCGCTGCCATGTACCCCAGGTTTTTGGTACCGGAGCCTTAACTGGCCACTGTAGGTGCTGAATGTTAGGCCCGCATGGTATTTCCCACGTCCTGCTTTAGAATAAAAATTCCGACTTTTCAATATTTCTCCAATAATATCAAGAACCACGGCACTCGTCAATTGCTAATTCCGATCCCCATCTTGCCACAGTCACTCTTTTTGCCAATGCTCAGGAGCAATTTTCGTCCGAGGAGGGTCCTTTGCGCCGCCAATATCCTGCGATTTGGGACGCTTGCCCAGCGTTCCGGCTGCACCCCGACCTTTCTGCCGTGGACGACAAACCCAAAATTACTAGCAAGATCGTTCTCACAACGTGCATGGACACCAAATAATTTCCAAGAATCTTCTAGTCTGCCAACCATCGGGGACACCATTTATGCTCTATCGACTGCCCAGGGCAAGGCTGGAATTGCAGTCGTTCGTATCTCGGGTCCATCATGTTTAACAGTAGGCTTCTCGTCTCGTCGGTCGTGCCATACTAGCTGATCACGATGTCCAGATATACAAGTCACTCTGCCCATCAAAGGCATTGCCTAAGCCGCGGTATGCGGCTGTAAGGTCTCTATACGATCCTCAAACCTCGGGCGAGGATCCAATCATCCTGGATTCGGAGGCTGTTGTGCTCTACTTCCCTGGCCCTAAAACCGTGACTGGCGAGGATGTACTAGAACTTCACGTCCACGGTGGATCTGCTACCGTCAAGGCCGTACTCTCCGCGATTCCAAGGGCCTCTGCAGCTGAGCGTATCCGCTATGCAGAACCTGGCGAATTTACAAAAAGAGCATTCTTCAACAATCGATTGGATTTGGCTCAGATCGAATCACTAAGCGATACGCTGGCAGCCGAAACGGAACAGCAACGCCGAGCCGCCATACGAGGCAACTCTGGTTCGCTGGGGCGGCAATACGAGGCGTGGAGGCAGCAGCTGTTGCTGGCCCGGGGTGAAATCGAGGCGCTGATAGACTTTTCTGAGGACCAGCACTTTGACGAATCCGAATCTGATCTGCTGCGAAACGTGAGGGAGCAAGTTGCTAGAATGCTGCACAGCATCGAGCTGCACGAGCAAGGCAGCCAGCGCAGCGAGCTGTTGCGAAACGGAATCCGAATCGCGCTGCTAGGGCCCCCGAACGTTGGGAAAAGTTCACTGATGAATTTGATCGTTGGGCGTGAGGCATCCATCGTATCCGGTGAGGCTGGCACTACCAGGGATATTGTGGAGGCCAGCCTGGACATTCGCGGGTATCTGTGCTCCTTCGCGGACACAGCCGGGTTTCGATCCAGAGATTCCGGGTTGATCGGCGGGGCGGATGGGGGCGCAATTGGCGCCGTGGAAGAGGAAGGGATCCGGAGGGCGAAGCGGAAGGCAATGGATTCGGACATTGTGGTGGTGCTGGCGTCGGTGGAGCAAGGCCCCGATGGTCCGTTCATCCAACACGACCAACAGACACTCGAATTGGCATCAGGAGCTGAATCCTGCCTTGTCTTGGTCAATAAGCGAGACTCTGTCGATCCTGACGAGTTTGCGCGACTGTTCCGAGACTTTGAGGGATTCGTACGGACTCGTGATTCCAAATTAGCAGCGGCTGAGCTCGTGTCTATCTCGTGTAAGCAGGCTCAGACGGGGAGTCTGAGCACGACTGATCCAGGTGGCATTCAAGGCGTCATGAACAGTCTGCTCGGTTGCTTTTCCAGGATGACATCGATGCCTGCGGAGCTCTCGGATCTCCTTGGGGTGACGGAACGACAGCGACAGCTGCTGGTCATGTGTCGGCACCGGTTGGAAGACTTCATGCAGGAGGCGCAGGGCGATGATGGGCAGAAGGATGCGGACGCGGTTCTGGCGGCTGAGTACCTCCGGTACGCGGCTGATTGTCTTGCGCGCATCACTGGGCGCGGGGAGTTTGGCGACGTGGAGGACGTGTTGGGGGTTATTTTTGAAAAGTAAGTTCTGACTGGCTTGCCATTCCTACGCCCCGATATCTGGCCATTTTTGTTGTTTTATTTTGTTCTACATGGAAGGATTTGCTGACCGGCCACTACTAGATTTTGCGTGGGCAAATGAGAAGAGAACTGCATAGTTGAAGCGACCAAGTCTGTATTACTAGAGATTTCTGACAACCCCCAATTGGTCTATCTGAAAAATCCAAATCGAAGTCTAAATGCTAAAAACGCCGCCCAATGCATAACAATGATTGACGAGTAATGGTGTGATTGAAAGAGCGCACCGTCCACCGCCAGGGTTTCATGCTGCGACAAGAACTAAATGGGGGAAATAGGGGAGATGTGTGTCTTGGGAAGAAAAAGAAAGCGGAAACGGAAACAAAAGGTCTAGACAAAAGACAAAAGAAAAGATGCAATCTAAGATTCGAGAAAATGAAACAAGGAAATGCTTTTGCTCGCTGTCCCCAGCCGTGCCATGTTATTCCATGCTGAAAAACAAGGGATGCTTTTCCAACTCCCACTCCTTGCAAATGCTGATGCCGAAAATGCCGATGCAAGTGAATTCGATAATTGTCGATGCTGATGCTGATGCTGATGCTGATGCTGATGCTGATGCTGATGCTAATGCTGATGCAAAAGAAGATCCAACTCCGGAACAATGCTGTTAGTCTTAATGATATGCTGTTAAAAAATAAAAATAAAACCGCCGACCCATGCAATTTCCGCTCTGGCCCCCCAGACTTGGTTCTTGTTGCCTGGCGCACTCCCGATCAAAGTACTTTGGGGGGTTGAGAGACGGGATTTTTGTTTTAATATATTCCGATTTTTTTGGGTTGCAGATGATGGACAATTTACTCATCATCCTCATCGGGGCCGTTGTAGCCGGAGCGGCCCCGGTTCTGAGAGTCGTCGTCACCGTCCTTGTTGTAGCCGGAACGGCCAAAGTCGGCCTCGGGACCGTTGTAACCGGAGCGGCCGTAGCTGTTGCCGCTGGGCTTGGTGTCGTCATCGCCGTCCTTATTGTAGCCAGAACGGCCGAAGGACTGGGAAGAGGGAGCAAAAGTAAGAGTGAAGGCAGCCATTGTATGTGATTTGAGGCTTTGTTGTTGTGTCTATTGCAGAGATAGAGGTAGAGAGGGATAGGAAGAGAGAGTTAGAGAGAGGAAATTAGAGGGGGTTATGGTGTTATTATATAGAAAGTAGTGTTGCAAGTGTTTGTTGGTGTTGGTGTTGTAGTTGCAAGTAAGGGTGGTTGTGCTTGTTGTGTAAGAAGTGGTGAAGCTTCTAGATTGTGGTATTGGAAGTGTGCTTGATGGTGATGATGGGATTCCTGTTTCAGTGACGGAGACGCAGGATGCTTATATACAGGATGCTTTTCAATTTCATAGTCGTTCGTAAAAAGTAATAGTACCTGGCTGCTCCCCTTGAACCATGACATCTGTCAGTCTGGTGGGTGTCTGCTAGCAATGGCGGCCATGATAGTGCACGCCCCCCCACCAGAGCAAGCAGCACAATGCCGCGGCGCCGACAACAGTGAGAGTTCCAAACAAAGAAACACTACACCAGGCTAAGAGACAAGTCGAAAATGGCGGGCAGCTAGGGGGGGGGGGAGCAGGGCCTACAACTGCGCCATGCAAAAAGTCGGCGAACAGACAGGGATGGTGGCTTGGGCCATGAGGGTACTGGGAGTCATGACTGCCCCCCCGGGGCGGGAGAGCACGGCAGCTTGGGTAGGGCTGATGGCCTTGGGGCCTTGGGTGGGTGTCACAGGGAGCAGTGTGCAGCCAGGCAGAAGGCAAGGGCTATTGCGATGGAACATGGACATGGGGACAATGGAAATCCATCACCACCACACAAGCCCTTGGTTTGTCTTTGGTCAGCCCTTCAGCTCAGACGCCACCCTACCACAGCCCGTGCCTTTCTTGTCCTGCAGTTGCATTTTTGGTAATCTGTAGATGGGGTCTCTCTGCTTACGTTTCCCCATCCATCAGCCACAGCCCCCCTACTTGGCTATTTTGCTTGGTCGGACCCTTGCACGCGGCTGGAGTGTGGTTTTTGGGGGCAACGAAGGGGAAAAGTGAACTAGAGAGGTGGAAAAAAGAAGGGAAAAAAAAAGATCGAGCCTATCCGTCTAGCGGTAACCCGGCAGGTTGGGACCGTGAATGGTGGTGGATGGTGGACGTCACATCGGGATACAACAGGACACCCAACAACATGGCTAGCATACAGCGCTTGTCACACATACATGCACATACATACTGCACTGTGTGCCTCCGAAGGGACCGGCGACGGATGCAAGGCACAAGGAATCCTCCCTGCCCACACCTGTTGACTTCATTCTGCAGACAGAAACTCTTGTGTAGATGGTGAACGCGCAACGCTGGGCTCAATGCCGAGCCCAGCCCAACGTCATTAGATGACTCCTCTGGTCAAGTGCCTACATCATGTGATGTAGTTCGCTGTGCTTCGCGATGCGACATCTCCCGCGGTCCATATCTCCACGGCTTCCGATTCGAAAGGGGCGTCCAGTTGCTCCCGGATTGATTTCGCCAAATTTCCAAAAATTGCGCTTTTTTTCCCTCTCTGTGAGCCTCGCCCGGAATTCACACCCAGAAAAAAAACAGCCTTGTGCAGACATGGAATGTTCCTGATGAGTCGAACGGAAATGCACAGACATCATCAATCGCGGAATTCAACTTTTTGGGGGTATCTGCTGCTGCTGCCTTGTGGTCGCCATGTCCTGCTTCGTCAACGTGCATCGGTCAACCCCGTACGTAGATCCACCTCCACTACCGCATCCACCTACCGCTGCCAATTCCGTCTCACTTGCGAAACATATTTCCCAATTCTGCAATCGCTCGTTAATTGATCTGCAAAAGAATACATGACGACGGCTCCAGACAGTTCCGTTCCCCTCCCCCCCTTCCCCCCCCTCCCCTGTCACCCTGACCTAATCAACTGATCGCCGAAAGAACCCCCCCCCCCCTTCTGGCTCACCGTATTTCACTCCATCGCGGGCGTCGCCGTCGTCTCAATGCCCACGCACTAACACGGTCTCTCACCGCGTATAGTAAGCGGATGGCCGTGGCTTTCTGATAACCAAACCATAGTCATTTCCCAAACCGGCCAATGCCCCGACCTGAATTCCTAGAGCAGAACCTAACGGGAGAGATGCACCCCCCGATATTGTCTCGAACGTAGCCATTGGCAGTGACCATGGCAGCCGCGTAGCATTATTGGACCGGGGAGTATTAGCTGCCGGCCCGCGATGAGACCCCGATCATTCAAACACGGGCCTCCCGGGGTTCCGTCATTCTCTCAGCCTTGGCCCTCTGACACAGTTGATAGCCTTGGCCGGGGTGAGTAATCCCTGACCGAGATCGTTGGGACAGACAGCCATTGGCCAGAGCTCTCCGAAGACGAAAAATCGGCACGCTCCCCTGGTGCTTGATCTACGGCTGATACACCATCAAGAGGCCGGCCCAGATAGCACCCAATGCATGTCTCAAATCTTCATGTGTCCGATGAGTAGAACCCGTCGTGAGTGGCCTGTTCTCGCATTTGCGGACAGGAGCATCGGCATCCAATCTCATCACATCGCATCATACATCAGAGCCCTACAGGTTGGTCCGCGGCCAACCCAACCAGCGTCGCAAAACGGCCCGGGTCTGTCGCGCACCAGCCCCGTTTTGCTGCCCGCCACAAACCCATGCCCCGCCACACGTACACACTCAGACATGATGCCCTTCTCACGTCTTCGTCTCCCACACCACCCCACCCAGCCTACCCGGCCGCCCACTAAGCGCCGTAAAAATAGCACGCCCACCGACAACCTTCATTCGCTATTTAGCGCGCGTGTGTGCTGACTGGCGTCGGGCCCCGAAAGCCCACGGTCAACCTACCCGCTCCCCCCCCCCGATGCCAGCCCGGGCTTGCACAGCCTTGGTCGCTTCCCCTCCAACCACGTCGCGCACATCTCACAGGCACGCCGAAAACGCCTTAACGAACCACATGGCTAACGTTCAGAATCAGCCTTGCCTGCGTTCCGTGCTTCTACCATAGTCAGATCGGCTGCCTCTTTCAAACGCCCTCCCTTTTTCGGAAACAGATCCTCCCGATCGATTCGAGACGCTTGGGCCCTACCGCGCTGCATGCATTGCGCCAAGCGTCATGGATGGGGATCGTGGTCATTGTCCGTTTCGTTTGCTCACATCCCCAGTGTCTCGGGAAGCAAGCGCGGATGCGACCTCATGACTGGCCATGGATCTGCATCTTCTCCATGGCATGGCCCCGGTCCCGCAGGGTCATTTGTGACACAGAGAGCCGCGCCAAACTTAGCGCACCCAATCAGTGTGGGCATGTCGCTTGAAGGTCGAGAATAGCATACGCAGCCAAGACAGCCCAATGGCTGTACAATGCACACAAACGGCCACCCCCCCAAAAAGAAACAACTGCACTTTGCTTTCAATGCGGCTCTCTGCCTGCAACAATTGGAGCCTCGGCACTTTTGCTCATATCGTATCTGGGCCTCTGCCGCTTTGCAAATGCCAAGTGCCTTACGATTGCAAACTAGAGCAACATGATTGTCTTCGCATCATCATGACATCGACGCTCAGTCATCCCCAACCCGACCACTCATACAAAACCACCGGGGTGAGCCCGCTCACACGCCTGGTTCATAACGTGCGTGCCTTCACCGTGCGATCCCTGAAAACGATCTTCACACAGCGTTTAGTTTGCTTTGACTGGCAGCGATCGGCACCAGCTGAGGCTTTGACATATTCCTTGTCACAAAACAGGTGCCAAAAATCGAGATCAGCGTAACAGAGATGAGGCTCACACGTTGCACTCTTCGTATCTCGCCCTGCTTGGGGGCCGCGCCCGACGTCCAACACTCACATCGACCCCAAACATGTCACATCGCAGGGCTTAGATGGCTCACATCAAGTTGCCAACAACGGACCGACTGTACGGCTCGTCGGCTGTCATTTCAATTCTTCAGTTGTTACACGCAGATCTAACGTTGCTTCTGCTCGGAATAATCATCACCGAGTAGCTCACAGCTCATCCCCGACGGGCACATCATCATCCCCATCATCCTTGTCCTTCTTCTCGGCAGGGGCCTTCCTCTCCTTCTTAGCAGGGACCTCGCTCTCCTTCTTAGCAGGGGCCTCGCTCTCCTTCTTAGCAGGGGCCTCGCTCTCCTTCTTAGCAGGGGCCTCGCTCTCCTTCTTAGCAGGGACCTCATCCTCGACGGCAGTTTCAACCCTAACGGCGGTTTCATCCTTGACGGGGACCTCGTCTTGACCTGGGGCCTCAGCATGAACTGGGACCTCCTCTTTAACTGGGATCTCCTTCTCAACAGGGACCTTGTCTTTCACAGGGACCACGTCGCTTGGCTCGTCCATAGCCATAAGCTTGACGACCAAACTCGTCCAGCCAGTAAAGTGCTGAGTGCGCTGCCCGGCACCCGTGTCGGGATTGTACTGCTCCCAAGCAAAGCCAGTCTCCTCCCAGCTCTTGTAGATGGTGTCTACGAGGTTCCTGCGCAAACGAATGAACAGATCACGAGCCCTCGCCTTGTAAGGGCCATCCTGAGTGGCCGTGTTCTAAATTGGGCAGTTAGTCACACCGCACACTATAGGTCAAGATTCGCAGTTTCACTTACTCGGAGCTGAGACACGATGAGGTAGTTGATGGGCACCCATACGGGGCCGCGCCAATAATTCTCACCGGTGCCGTAAAACTCGTCCTCCTTGCTCAGACTGCGAATGCCGTGGGGGCTGAAGAGCTTCTCCTCGTCGCCAATGAGGTCCAGGATCTTGCCTAGCTTAGGATCATCGGGCTTGATCAGACCAACGAAGAATGGGGCCAGGGAGATATATCCCTTGTGGCATACGAGCTTATGCTCCTCGTACTCGTCAATGGTCGCGTCACAGTAGCACTGCTGCTCCTCAGACCAGTGGAGATCGTTCAGGTTGTGCTCGATGGCGTCAAGGGCCTTTTCGTAGTCCGACACGTCCTCCTCAATGCCCAAGGCGTCTGCAATGTTCAGGAGAGACTTGGCCATGAGTCCTACCCACGACAGGAGATCGACGTGTAGCTCGGCAGGGTGTGGGGGCTGTGGTCGGGGATAATCATCAAGGCCGCTGGTCAGGATGTGCGTCTCTGTTCGGCCCCTCCACCGATACGCCTCCTTGCTCGAATAGGCTTCGCGGTCGTACGACTTGATATCGCCACGCTGCGTCTTGCGGAACCAGTCGTACTGTCGCTGGAGAAGAGGGTAGATCTTGCGCAGGTAGGCCTCTCCGAGCTCAATGTTGTCAATGTGAGCAGACTGGAGGGGGTTTCCGGGCGTCAGCTTCTCCTTGCCGGAGGCCCTGGAGCCGTTGGCTGCACGTAGGCGTTCCATAAATCCCTCGATGACGAGGAACAGAGTAGGGGGGTTAGCGTAGTGAGGGTATTGGACCTGGAACTCCTCAGGCACCTTGCTTCGGGCCTCAGCGCCCAAAATCTGCTCTCGGGGGATCCAGCCATCCTCATCCATGGTCTTGAACCAGCTGGAGATAATGTCCAAGGTCAGGTCAACATCCCAATCAGAGATTTGAAGCAGATGAAATCCCTCATCCCAGAGGAAACCCCGAGGGAAGAAAGGCCGCGAAGGGACGCTGGTGTACAGCTCATAGGGGCCCTCGGGCTTCTGCTGGTTTCGACCTCTGGCTTCGGCAGCTGCCTCCCAAAATCCCTCGTCCTCCTCATCATATTCAGTCGCATACGATCGGTCAATAATCTGGTGGCCATTAAAGTATCCCACGCCGCCAAGAAGGTTGGAGAACATGCTCTTTCCGAGCTTCTTGTACTTTTCGGCAGTGTAGGGCTGCTTGAGCTCAAAGATGCTGGAGAAACGCTCGACAAAGAACTCAGAGGCTTGCTTGAGCTCGTCAGTCACATCTTCAGAGGTGAGATCCTTGCCCACTGAGGCTGACGAGAAGATGACGTCGAATTCGAACGAGCCCTGGAACGTCTTCTGGACAATTTGCACGTTGCCCTCGCCAGGCTGGTGAGGGACGCGGTAAACTTGCCACGCTGGTGGGGGGTTTCCTTGGTCGGCGTTTTCCTGAATATACTTGACGGAGTCCTGGAGGTGTTTGAAGACGATTTGCTTGCCCTGCCAGAGGATATTAGAGGGAACGTCGGCGCTGGTGACGACAGTCTTGTCGGCCTGGCGCTCAGAAACAAGTGGGTGGTCGGATGATGGATGCTCTCCAATTCCCTTTGTAATGACAAGCTTGTAGTCGCCAAGAGCCTTGGAGTTTCCCTTGAGGGTCACATCATGGAGGAAGCCGTTGTCGGGGCCCTCTCCTTGGGCCTCCAATGAACCGTCACCCTCTTGGGCGATGTAGTAGAAGAGCGACGTAGTGGTGTCTTTGGGAGCGTCATCTCGTAGCTGACCCTTGATTCGGGCAGCCCAGCTGCCGCCATGCTTGCCACCAGGGACCTTGACAAACGATGTGGTAAGGTCAATCTTGTTCCCTTTGTCATGAATCGTCTGGACTCCGCCAACACGGGCGTCGTACTCGTCCCAGCCGTAGCCATGGATATCTTCACCCTGCTCGCAGGTATATCTGAACCCTAACAAAAGCAAAAGGGTTAGCACGCATGCAGGCACTCGAGCCGTTGCGCCCCGCAAATACCTGTTTGAATGTCGTTGTAGGTGTCGACCTTTGTCCACATCAGGCCCGCCCACAGCGATTCTGGTGTTCGCGGGCGCACGCCAAAGTACAGGTTCGGCTTGTAGGGCCCCCAGAAGAGGCTCTCGTTGTTCTGGCGCCCAATTTCGGACGTGAGCACAGAGGTTGCGTCAGCACTGTCGGTGGCCGAGACGCCCAGCGTGAGCGCCGCTGTGACGATCCATTGCGCCAGCTTGGCCATGCTGGCGGGGTATATTTCGAGTCCTGGAGGTTTTCTGGAGCTCGTATGATGAAAATATTCCGATAATGGCCGCTGGGGGGAATGTTGCAGCATCGACAAACGACTGCGCAACCAGGTGTTAGAGAACACGTTTTGTCCACAGAGGGATGACGATTCCCCCAGATGCAAGGCTGAAGCTCTGTGCACTGGAGCTCTTGGCAGGTATAAGCTCCTGCCAATAATGTCCCGTCCCGCCCACTAGCCACGCCCGCCTCCCAGCACAGACCCACTGCCACATGCCCGACATTTTGTCAGCCTCCCCCAGCTTTGGTGCCTGTCGAATCCCGACCTCGTCCCAAAAAACTTTGGTCCCAATCCGATTCCGAATCCAACCCACACAACTCACACGCCTTCACCACATCGCAGCCATGGGCGACTCCCGCCGCCGCCACCGGCCTGACAGCCGCCAGATGTGGGACGACTCCGATAACCGCCGAGATCGACGCGACAGGGGCGACCGCGGCGACAGGGACCGCAACCGTGACAGGGACTATGACCGTCGAGGCTACCGCTCGCGCTCGCCCGATAGGAGACACCGGGACCGCGACAATGACCGGAACCGCCAGCGAGGTCGCAGGGACGGGCCGCGCCACCACGACGATAGGGATCGTCGAGACAGGCGCCGGGACGACGAAAACAAGAACGATGAGCCACCACGACATGGTCGCGACGACGACAGAGACCGAAGAGGTTTGACTCCCCCGCAGCCCCCCCTCTCCCCTGAATTTACAATCAACATGAACCACGACCTAACAGCTCAAGCAGGTAAACACCATCGCTCTGCATCGCCAAACAGCCGCTCTCGCAGTCCCTCCCACTCGGCCCTGCCCACGCGCTCCAAGCCCGACGCCAAGAAGCCCGCGCCGCACATGTCCTTCAACGTCAACTCGCGCGGGAGCCAGTCGCCCCGCCCTGCCGAGCGCCGCCGCGCCGACGAGGACGAGCCCATGGACGCCGGCGAAGTGTCGGACGGCCCGGAGCCCGTCGTGGAAGACGACATGGCCGCCATGCAGGCCATGATGGGCTTTGGCGGGTTCGGAACCACCAAGAACAAAAAGGTGGCCGGTAACAACACCGGCGGCATCAGGAAGGAGAAGAAGACCGAGTATCGACAGTACATGAATCGGCAGGGCGGATTCAACAGGCCTCTGAGCCCGTCTCGGTAATTGGGTCAGAGGAGAGATGGTTCATTCATTGCCATGGTATGGTACATTAGGTGCAGTCGGGCGGAAAGAAAAAGAGAGAAATGACTTGACGATAAATATCCATAAGAACAAGAGCTGGGTGAGAGTCTACGCAGAACAATTCAGAAGAGACAGAAGGAATCCTTTCGGCGTTTCGGGGGTCATTGTGGGAACAAATAATACAAATACAGATCATTAGTAAATTAAATACTTGTCCCTGAAGAAGCAATCAAGCCACATCGAGTGCAGAGGAAAAGACGCATGGTATCAAAATCCATATGCCATTCAGGTAAATATAGGTTCCAGGTATAATGAATCCTTTCCTCCCGTGCCTAAGCATAGCATGGCATGGTTCAATCAAAACACCGTCCAGGACTTCCAATCCGCCCGCAGCCAATTCTAGTTCTCAAAGAGATTCCCCAACCGTTGCAAAGACGCTCGCCTCTTTATGCCCTCCCGTTTTATGTGCTGCTAATGTAGACATTACGTACGGTACGTGCGGTATGGTATGTACAGGCGCTCTGCCCGATGCCATCCGTTGTGGTGCCTGACACCATTGCTATGCATTTTCCCAACCGGTCCCGACAACACCCCTTATTCCTTTGCCTCCTCTTCGGCGGGGGCGCCATTCGTTGACGCCGCCGTTGGTGATGTGACTTCATCCCCGACCGAAGCCGTATCTGCTGTCTTGGCGTCGTCTTCCTTGGCCTCATCTTTGCCGTCATCGGCGTGGCTCGCCGCCTTTTCTCGTCTCCTCCTTCGTAATCTTCTCTCCTCTTCCGCTGTTTGTCTTCTTGCCTTTCGCAAGCTCTCCCTCTTTTCGGGATCGTTCTCATCTGCACCATCGCCGCCGCGCATACCTTGCAGCAGTGCGGCCGCCCGGTCTGCTACATCATCTCCACCTTCTTTGGGCGATGTCAAACCCGGGCTGACGACCTGGGTTCCATCTTCGTCGATAGGAGGCTCATCTACTAGTGTAGTCTCGATCTCTGGCACCTCGATGGGCTCGTCGATCTTCTGACCGGATGCGACGCGGACCTGGTGTCGGTCCTTGAGGCGCGCACGCCGGCGTCGGTCTCTCTGGTCCCGGGCCTGCGGCGCTGCGGCGCGCAACTTCTCCAGTAGCGAGTCCATGGCACCCGTGTTGGAGGGAGATATCGGGCCAGTCTCCGCCATGGCATTATTGATCTTCAGCTGCTGGTGCTTGCGCTTCATCGAGGCTTCGTTGCGCCTCTTCGTTTCCTCCACCTGGACGTTCTTATCTCGCGACTTCTTCCATTCGCTCACAAACAGAGCGAGCTTGGCAAAGAAGTCTCTTCGCGCGTTCTCATCACTAGAGTCTTCGCCATAGAAGACCATGATATCCTTAAAAGTCTTCATCATTTCATCCAAGTAGAGCTCCATCTGTTCAGCTTTTCTTCTCGCCTCTTTCATGCTTCGCTGGACAATCTGACTGACGCGATCCTGAGGATGGAACTTCTTGGTGTCGCTCAGGTTACCAGAGTCGAGCGACATCTGGACATTCTTGATGTTATCGATGTACCTCTTTGCATCTGCCTGGAGCTGCTCAATATTGATCTTCTGCGTCGTCAAAACGCCAGCAATATCATTGGCAAAGTTTTCCCATTCGGGGTACTGGTTTCGGACAATTCGCTCCACCAGGTCTGCCAGTGTCGACTCATTCTTGTCATCCTTTACCATGGCTAGTCTAGCCAGTGAGCTGAGCTTGAAACCTCGCGCCTGCTTGTTAGCGTCGTTCATGTAGTTGCCGATATCTAGAATAAGGCCAAGAACGTTCATGAGAGACACAGAGTCGCGAAGAGACTCGGAAACAGCGACAACCTGGTGCATCTTTTCACTAATCTCGTCATAGTCGGTCTCAAACGTTCTAGTAAGAGACAAGGCTCGCATACGACTCTTCCAGTAGTGGTGTAGTTCAAATGCGGTAAAGAGGTAGATTTGATCCTGTCGAGTGAGTTCTTCGGGATCTTGCTCTCGGCTCTGCTTCTCGGCGCCAGGCCCGGTCCAGTCCTTGCTGTAGGGAGCCATCTGTTTGGAAGTGTTGTCAGGAATATTGCACAAATCATCCTTTTGCAAGAACTCCATGACGACAGGGTTGTCCAAAACATCAGCATCACAGTGAATGATCATCTGCACAACCTTCTCAACCGAGTGCTGAGAGAACTTGGCGAAAGCAATTTCTATGTATTGTTAGCAATCACTGCATGATAGAAAGTTAATCATGAACTCACCATAAGCCTTCCGTAGGTCAGAAGAAATGATTTGCTTCTTGTCATCCTTCTTAGAGCCACTTCCAACACCAATTTTCTTAATCTCCTTGGCCAAGAATAACTTCTCGACTTCGTCCAAGATACCCTTACGACTAAGCTCCTGGTACTTCTCCTCGCGCTCCTCGGCAGAGGGTGTATGAGCCGCCCAGTGACTTGTCTCTGGGCTGTCAACCTTGTCCCAATGCAGGGCCTTGAGCTTCTTTTTGGGTCGCACAACAGGTAGGCCAATACCGGGAGCACCTGAGAAGGCGGGCTGCTGGGGCAAGAAGTGACCAGTCTTTGCACCTGGCATAGGCGGGGGTGGAGGAGGTGGCATGCCCTTGGCACCAGGCATTGGCGGCGGCGGAGGCGGGGGTGGAGGCGGCGGCGGTGGCGGTGGCGGTGGTGGCGGCGGTGGAGCTCCCGGCAGTCCTCCTGGAGGAGGTGGTGGTGGTGGAGGCGGCGGGGGAGCTCCAGGTAGGGATCCGGGCATAGGTGGGGGCGGTGGTGGAGGCGGAGGAGGTGGTGCTCCGGGTAGAGCGCCGGGCATAGATGGGGGTAGAGGAGGCGGCGGCGGTGGTGGTGGTGCACATGTCTCTTCGCTGGCATCGGTAATCTTGATCTTGGGAGCTTCTCCGTCGGCTGGGGGTGTAATTGGCGACTCGATGCTTGGATGAGAGGGGCCAGTTGCGGTTTCGCCATCCTCTGAGTCGCTGGCGTCGTACTTCTTGACCTTGGATCCAATCTCTCCGAGCAAGCCTGCCTGCTGCTTGGGGTCGATCATCGGGCGCTTCATCTCGACGATTCGGGGCTTCTCAAATACCACGCCATCCTCGCCCTCTGTTTCGTCTCCCTCACCCTCTTCAATCATCTCACCATCCTCTCCACGGCGTCTGATTGGCTTGCGAGGGATCTTGGTAGATCGATTGATGCTGCCCAGAACACTGTTGGTGAAGTCCCGGGGTGGTGTTCCACCACCAGGAGGTGTGGATGGAACATCTCCCTCCATTTCTTCTCTAAGAGCCCTGAGGCGATCCGATGGACCCACCGCTTCGCCCCATACACGACCCTCCAGCTTATATTGGGTCTTCTGTCGCTCAATCTGCATCTGAAGACGCTCCATGAGGCGTTCCCGGTCCAGAATGCCTTGCATTTGAGCCGGGTCAGGATTGGGCCCTGGCTTAGTGCTGTTCTTAACAGCCTTGGAAGCAGCCACGTCCTGGGCATCACGAAGCATGAGATAGAGCTCTCGAGTCTCGAGTTCATTGCGCTGAGCTTCCTTTGCGCGAACAGTCTGGATATTTTCCAACTCCGCTTTCAGTCCATCTGCTTGTCTTCTTTGAGCTTCAATGAACCGAGTCTGCTCATCAAGCTGTCTTTGAAGCTTGGCAACCAGTCCATCCGCGCCCATCTCTAACCTCGCCCGCATCTCATCGCGCTCTGCCATCGCGGCCTCGGCTATCTGGCGCGACTCCAACGACTCATCTTGAGCTTGGCGAGCCTCTGAATCTGTGTGTAGCTTGTCGAGCAGACTCTGGACCGTAAAGTTAAGACTCTGCTTGAGATCCATATTTGGCAGTCTACGGTCCATCGCAACATAGCTGAGCATGGAATCAACCAACTGGAACAATCGAAGCCGCTCTTCCCCATCGCTAGCACGGATGAGCATGAGATGCTGTAGTGCCGAAATGAAGTAGTCTTGGGTCTTCGTTCCGATGAGACGTTGCTGAATGGCATCAGCGATTTGCACAGGATCCGTCAGGTCCTTCACATCTCCTTCCACGTTGTCCTTGATGCTGCTATTCTCCCTCTCGAGCATATCCTCATAATCGATGGCCTCGTTGGTGCGGAAGCGTTCGATTTGCTTGTCTAGGAGCTCATATTGGAACCCCTCCATCTTGTGGAGAATTCGCTTGATGCCGCATGCTGTAAACTGAGCTCTGATGTGGATTCGCAATTGCAGGTCCTTCTCAGGCTGGTCGACAATCATGTTAATGAGGAAGAGGGTGGCGACAGCATATTCCATGAGCAGGTTCTCCATGCCAATACCACCAGTGCGAACCTCCTCACTTGCACCGACAAGACTGCCCATCTTTCCACGGCCGTCCACAGTGACTTCCACCAAGCGCATCCAAGCATCGAACCGGCCATTCTCCCCACTCTGCGTCTTGACCTCGTCCAAAGCTTGGATGACCTTGATGTGACCCTCGCCGTTCTCGCCCCATGTACAGAGGAAAGTTAGAATTTCGCTGACGAGCTTCCTGGTGGTGAGGCGAGGAGAGACGAGCGAGGTGGCCAGGGCCACCATGACCTTTTGGTGAACTAATGCATCGTCGGCACCGAATTTGTTGTTCATAAGAGCCTTGACACACTTGATGATATCGTACTCGCGGTCAAGGTTCTTGTCGCCTTGGTTGTTGATTGGCGCGGCAGGACCCTGAGCAATCTTGCGGTTGATCTTAAGCAGCAAGGTCATCAGGGCGACCTGGCCCTGGCATTCAACAAACCTCTTAACCCAGCCGATCTGCTGGGTTCTCAAGTTGACCTCCAAACTTCCCATGCCCTTCACATCGAGCCTGTCCTCCATGATTCGTCGTACATACCATTCGGGGGTTCCCTCCTCGTCCGAGTAGGTCATTATGTCGGGGGCCGCGTATTGATTTGGGCGGGCACTCTGCCTACGCCTCTGTTCGCCCTGCCATTCGGTAAGCCGGTCCTGGTATAAGAGGGTCCATTTCTTCTGCGAAGGGTAGGCCATCATCTGCCTCCGGGCCTGCTCGGGCAGGTTGTGCCACCCTCGCTTCTGCATGAGCTGGAGGAACATTTGTTCGACCACATTGTCGTCGTCCGGTTTGGGAAAGTAGAAGCCATCGTGGCCGTTGGCGCCGGGTGCCGCTCCGGGTCCGGGTCCGGGTCCGGGTAATTTGGTCAAACGTTGAGAATTGTTGTAGGGACTCTGGCCTGAACCACCTGGTTGTGTTGAAAATGATGAGCGAGACGACCTATCACCAGCATGACCTTGGTTACCTGTATAAATGCTAAGGTTGTCGGCGGAGCCTCGTCCGTTGGGGGTCGTGTAGGGATCGTATCGGCCGTTGTTTGCTGGTCCGGAGGAGCCTCGAGAGGGTGGTCCCCATTGCTGGTACTGGGCCTGACGGCCTGTCGAAGCCATGGCGACGTTGCTGGAGCCAGTTGACCGGCCGGGGGAAAGGGAGCCGCCGGGTTGTGAGGGCATGTCGAAGCTGGGGTACTGGTGGAAGTCCATGCCTTTATTAAGGTGGTGCGGGAGGGGTTCGCGGCGCACTGGCGCCTGCTCACCCTTGGACGAGTAGTCGACGGGGATCGGGGATCGGGAGTTGCCAGTGACGTTGTCATAGGGTATTGAGGTTATCACTCCGGCCATCGTGTTAATGCCGCCATCAGGGGAGCCCGAGCGCTCAATGGAAACGTTGGACGACTCTCTGTGGTGGCGCGAGGACCGGTAGCTGGCAGCATCATCGAGGGGGTATCTGGCATCGTCGGTGTATCGCTTGTCTTTGTGCTTGCTGCGGGAGAATAGAGAGCGGCCGCCAGAGGACTGCCTCGACTTGTCGGCGGACGACATGGCGAAGGCGGCGTCGGTGCGGTGGTGGCCGCAGTGGTAGTTTTAGGTAGAAATCGTATTCGAAGGTCGCGGCCGGGTGTGGTGCTAAAGGAAAAGGAGGAGCCGCGGAGGGCAGGCCGACGATTATGTGAAACGCGTGAAGTCGACGGTTTTCTGGCCCGGGGCCGCTCGCATGATGGGAGCAGCAGGACGATGGTCGGCCGGAACGCACAAGGAAGGGACTAGAGTGAGTTGACAGGAGGGGTCCAGGTCGTTGGGCGGCGTGTAGTTTAAACTTGAAACTTGGGTCGGGAGTGGGTGCGTGCGATGATGGAGCGAAGTTGGTTTCGCGCAGTGTTGGAGGTGGATGCGGAACAAGGAAGGGGGGGGGGGGGGGGGGGGGGGGCGGGGGGGCGGGGGGGGGGGGGCGGGGGGGGGGGGGGGGGGGGGGGAGGGGGGGGGGGGGGGGGGGGGGGGGGGGGGGGGGGGGGGGGGGGGGGGGGGGGGTTGGGTGGGTGGCAGAATGGGGGGGTTTTTTTTTTTTTTGTTTTGTTTTGTTGAAGAGCTTGAGGTTGGGAGCGCTGGCCATGTTTGGCCATGACATTTAGGGTGGTTTTTTTTTCTGTAGGGCTTCCTGGGCAGAT
>JAHVYB010000206.1:0-10094 GCA_020623695.1 Calonectria henricotiae
AGACGAGCTCCGGAAGGCACCTCGATATCTGAGGTTGACACCCATATCATATCTCGCCAGCCTCTCGTCTCAATTTGGTTCATCATTTCCAGCAGCTCGGATTTGGAACGTCCATTCAACACCCCACAACACACCACCCCACCCCCCCCCCCCCCCCCCCCCCCCCCCCCCCCCCACCCCCCCCCCCCCCCCCCCCCCCCCCCCCCCCCCCCCCCCCCCCCCCCCCCCCCCCCCCCCCCCCCCACCCCCCCCCCCCCTCCCCCCCCCCCCCCCCCCCCCCCCCCCCCCCCCCCTTTAACAGCTCTTGCAGGTGCCACGCCGCGGGTTGCCCCTCAGCTATTGGCCCGCCACTTTCCAATCGCCCCGCAATCTCCCACTAGAGCCCAGAACCCCTCAGACGGGTCCCCTGGATCCCCTGGAAGTCGCCCCTAAATTTTCACCGCCTTCCCATTAGCTAGGCCAGGTAGCCTTCCCGCCGCACTTCGTCCAACGACGGCTAACATCATCGCTTTCGTGTCCGTATTTCTCTATCCTGTCGATTTTGATTGTCCAGGACGCTCTCAATTTAGAGCCGTCGCGTCTATTTCCCTCTTCTATTTTTTCTGTTTTTATCCCTACTCCCACTCTTTATTCCCCATCAACATTGTGTGCCAGTGTAATCCCATCACACAGATAAAGTGAGAGCGGCCAAGGGTATTCAAAAAGACGAACGGGATACATACGCGCAACCTTGCGGAGCCATCAGTCATGACTTCTCGAGCCTCGACAACCACAAAGGCAAAGGGCGACAAGCCCGCCGCCGCCGACGACGAACAGGCCGGCAACTTCTTCTGGACTTACACTGAGGAGCCTCACCGAACCCGCCGCCTCGCCATCATCAAGGCCCATCCAGAGGTGCGTTTAATGCCGTCGCAACAGGCCCATCTCTCAACAAAATAGCTAACCTCCGACGTTCCGTGCAATCAGATCACCAAGCTCTGTGGCCCCGAGCCATTGACCAAGTGGGTTGTCCTGGGCGTCGTCTCGCTCCAGGCCGCCCTCGCCCTCCTCCTCCAGTCAACTCCCTTTTGGTCCTGGAAGTTCTGGGCCGTCGCCTACGTCTTTGGTGCCACTGCCAACCAGAACCTCTTCCTCGCCATCCACGAAATCTCCCACAACCTGGCCTTCCGAAGCCCCATTTGCAACCGCCTGATTGCCATGTTTGCGAACCTCCCCATTGGCATTCCCTACAGTGCCTCATTCCGAGTATGTCTATATAAACGATTTTCGTGTTTCATGATGCCGCATACAATAAGACACATTGCTAACTCGTACACTCCAGCCATACCACCTCACCCACCACAAGTCCCTGGGCGTTGATGGCCTCGACACCGATCTCCCCACTGCATTTGAGGCCTTCTTCCTCGACTCCATCCTCGGAAAGGCCTTCTTCTGCACCTTCCAGATCTTCTTCTACGCCCTCCGCCCCATGGCCGTCTACCGCATCCCCCTGACCAAGATCCACGCCCTCAACGTCGCCTTCCAGTTCTCCTTTGACGCCGCTCTCATCTACTTTGGCTCCTGGCACTCGTTCCTGTACCTCCTCCTCTCTTCCTTCCTCGCCGGCAGCCTCCACCCTCTGGCCGGCCACTTCATTGCCGAGCACTACGTCTACGAGACCGTCACCCCCTCACAGAAGGACCCCGAGAACCACATTCCCATCCCCGAGACCTTTTCTTACTACGGACCTCTCAACTGGTTCACCTACAACGTCGGTCTCCACAACGAGCACCATGACTTCCCCGCCGTGCCCTGGACCCGTCTCCACGCCGTCCGCGACATGGCCCCCGAGTTCTACGACAACTTGCCCCGCCACGAGAGCTGGGTCTACGCCATCTGGCGCTTCATCCTTGACCCCAATGTCGGCATGAATTGCCGTGTCAAGCGCAAGGAGGGTGGCCGCATTGTCGGCGGTGCCGTCAAGTGGAAGGATTCAGAGATTGAGGCCTAAGCAGATCCATTCAATCCAAAAAAAAATTAAAAATTTGGTGCGCCCCGTTGGCTTCGTAAACCAGCCCCCCTGTCAAGGTCATATTGCAGGATTTTCTATGGCTGGATGTTGAGCAGGTTCAACGTGTGATTTTTGGCAGTCTTTGTTTGACTTTTTTTTTTTTTTGCATGGAAAGAGACGAGCGGGTGGTTCATCTGTAATGACACTGTTGAAATGTCACCCCTTAGGGTTTGCATGAAAGCAAGCAAGTAAGCCGAAATAGGTGTTGAATGTACGAAAGAGGATCATTGGAGCAGGGTGATTTCACGCATGGCGTTTGTTGTTCTTTTTTCCGGGAGAAGATAGATGACAATCAAGATGATCAGCCGGCAACCTCTTGAATATAGCATGAAAAAGTAATGCCCGCCAATTATCTTACTTCGACCATCCCGTAATTATCCACATTCTCTGTCCGTGATTGTTAAACAAAAAGAATCAAAAATCACACCATAAGGCAAAAAGCCAGTCGGCGGCAAAGTAAAGTGACTCGAGACAATTAAAAAAAATACGCCCAGGTTACCAGCTAACAAAGAGGAAGACATATAAAAAGTCAAAAGGGTGTAGAAGAAACAAGAAACAAGAAAAGGTAGCTAGAGTATACACAGGGCCGTGTAAAGACAACATTGGTCTCCCCGGCTGCTTTCCCCCTCATTCAACACCGACATCAAACAGCAAGGATGTTCAACGCATCCCATTTCTGACGAAACGCAGCTTCCGCCCAACCTCCACATCATTCACATTCCCACTCTTTGACTGCTTGTGCCCTCCAACATACAAATGAGAATTCCCGCTGCGCCCTTGTCGCCTCGATAAATAGCGTGCTCGTTTAGTCCATGACCTCGTACACGAAGGATTAGCCTCTTTGGGGCTTTCGATCCTACAGCTTGCTAAAGCTTGGCATGGCCTTGGAAATCCACTTTGCTTCCTTATCAGACCCTGCCAGCATTGGAACACTACACCCTCAGGTGAATCACTCCTGAGCAAACATGGTTAGTTGCTTGGCCGAGTCTCTCACTAGAAGAAAAAGTAGGCGAGCAGGAAGCTGATCAGGCACAGGAGGGCAGCCATCTGCACTGGCACGCCCTCGACCGTCTGTTTCACGGCCTGGTTTTGGGCAACGGGAGGCTTCTCATCCGAGGTACTGCTCTTAACATTGCGTTGGCGAAGACCAGCATCCTTCAAGTTGACAATTTGGGCCTCAGCTTGGGCGAGCTTGGCCTTGAGCTCATCAATGGTCGAATCGGTGGTGGAAGAGATGGCAGTGGTGGCCTGGGAGGTGACGCTCCTAGCCTCAGCCCTGGGCTTCTCCACAGGTTCATCCTCCTTCTTCACGGGGGTATCTTCGGTATGGTAAGGCGGGGGGGCGGTGGAGGGAGCTGGCTCGGAACCCATGCTGGGAGACGAAAATGTGCGCGAGGCGTCAGGGGTATCGGTAGCCTAGTGAGACATGTGATCAGCAGTGAACCAATGCTGCCGGGAAACGATAATCCTACTCCATTCGAGAGCGTGGGCTTGCTGGGAGTTCCAATCACAGGCTTGCTCGGGCCCTGGTCGAGTTCGGAGGTTGCTGAAAGCCAGTTGACGCGAATCTTCTTCTCTTGCAGGTGGGTCTTGTCAGTGGTGTCCAACTGGTACAGACGAGTTAGCTAGACATGACGCATATTCACATCGGTGTGCACTGTACCACATTGGCGATGCTAGCAAACTCCTTATCGGAGGTGACGGGCGCCGACTGAACCAGGAACTTGTCTCGGCATTTCGCGTCCAGGGGGGGATCCTGCTTCATGGCCTGGAGTAGGACTGTTTGCGATTAGTTACTGGGCGGGCGATAAAAACATGCGCCGTGGCATACCGGTGACATCAAAGGCCTTGCCAGGCTCGATGCGGCCTGCATTTGGTCGGACGCAGTATCTGTGGGAAATCGTCAGATTATCGGACTCGGACTCGGACTCGGAGTGGCTGGAAGCCAAGGGAGGTAGCATACTGCTTTGGCGCCGTGGTTTTGACCTAATTTTGTTGTAAGCAAGACTGTCGCAAAGGGGGAGAGTGGGCGCATACCTTGAAAGCGATGGGGACGGTGTTTGGGTTCTTGAGCGTGAGAATCTGGGAGACCTCGGTAGTGAATGGGCCTGGATTCCGAGTAAGTCTGGTGGTCTCGTGTGCCTGGGCGGCGGGTCACGTACGCCGGAAGCTCAGCTCGAAGGGCTCAATCTCGACCGACATGGCTGCGTGTGGTGTTCAGGAAAAGTCGGATACGGTGGTTTGGTGCGGTGTCGTGAGGCGATGCGTTGAGTGCGGTGGGCTGGGTTGGCAGAGCAGCGATGGCAGCAAGAGGAAACGTGGCAGAGGTGGGCGAAAGAAGAAGGGAATCAGGGTCCGGGTCGGGAGGGTTCCGAGGCGATGGGCACGAGAGCAGCAGTACAGGGCGGAGCGCGAACAAGTGGTGAAGCAAAAGAGATGCTTGCGATTATTAATTTGTGTGGGAGCAAGACCGGGGTTGGAGTGGTGAGGAAGAAAGAGGGCGTTGGTGCAGTTTCGGCTGCCGTCACGACGTAATTAATTACTGGGGAGCCAACTTGCCCGTTTCCTGCTTCCTGTCCATGGCACTGTGGTTGCTGGAGGGAGCACGGGCCACATGCACCTTAGACAGCACTGGCCCATCACTCAGCCCAGTAGCCCACCCAGAGGTATGTGTGCCAATGTGCCAATGTGCCATTGTGCCATACCCCCTTACGTAGCCCAGCATATGGATAACACACGGCACAGAAATAACCACGGCAATCCGTCCAAGCTCCAATAAGAATAGCATCTGGCAGTCGTGAAGCGAGAATTCAGCAGGATTCAGCCCTGTTGTCCCGACACGCACGGTTGCCACTGCCCTTTTTTTGGCACAACAGCCAAGCCCCCTATCCCCATCGCGGGAGTCCATGCTGCCCGTGCTTGATCGGAGGCCATCTCTGACAGCACCTAGGTTCCGTATGCTACGCCACAGGATGGCCAGCCCACCACCAACCCAACGAACCACCAAGTACCAAGTCACACACGCACTCATGACCCGCCAAGGTTTTGACTTTTGTGACGGAGACCATCCCGACCGTCCTTGACCGTCCTTGACCGTCCTTGGCCTGACATCACGACATATCGGACACCACCGACACCATTCGCCGGAATATTTCCGAGGCGCCTCCTGGTCCTTCCAAAGTTTGACGCTTTCACCCGGTCTCAATTATAAAGCTCGGTCACCTTCAGCCCACACCACCACTGCCGCCGCCTTGACCGGGGTTCTCGGAATCCCCCACTGATTAATGTCCCGACGGCACGGTTGAGACGACGACAGCCAACTACGAACCATTTCAGATCAGGCACAATTTCATGGTTACTGGGTCTTATCAGAATCCGATATACCCCAACTTGTTGCCGCCTGCGACTGTACCTGCACACAGTAAGATGTGATGAATTAATCAGCGTAAATAATACGTCGAAATGTGATGGCCGATTAGTTCAGTTTACCCGTATTTATCAATTCATTAAACTTTGGTCCTTGGCCATTTATTAGGTTGTTGCCGGAACTTGGCTCTGCTTTAGAAAATATAAAAATGCTCTGCATTGCGTAGCTATGACATTGCCCCACACACAGATCGCTCCGCAATATTCCTGGGCTCTCGAAGATCACATATACATACATATGGGGAAACTGCCGGGCTTAATCTGAGACCAGCAAGATGTCGTGGTTTCCACCTATCACAACCTTAAACTTGCCAGGGGCCTCTTTAGGCTGGTCCAACTGTATGTACATGGGGCTCCTCGAATGGGTCTTCACATGTTCAGTCATGGTGAAATAGGACGTCGCCATCTGGTCACTCTACCCAAATACAGTGGGTATCCGATATGCAGATGATGCACTCTGGGGCCGGTGGAGGAGGGGCCGCGTACTTCTGAGGTTAGAAGACGATGTTTATAAATGCTATCATGAGGAAACTGTTCGCGCGGTTTTGAGAAATATTTTCTGGGTGCCAGCTTCAACAAAATGGCCGATAGTTTCTATAAATTTGATTTTGATGTGGATAGACATAGTGTTGATACTGACGTAGTGCCATGGTCTCAAAAACAAACCAAACCAAACCAAACCGGTATTGGCTCAATATGGTTAAGAAGATAACCCGAAAAAGACAAAAAAGTGACCATCCACAACTCCAAAGGGAAATATACGCAAACAAAAAGAATAGAAAAGGGAATATACTCCAAGGAACTCTCATCTGGATCATCAATTGCTGCGTGCACTTCTCATTGCTTTGCCAACTTTCCTCCCTTACCCTAGACCACAGACAAGAAGCAATATTATTTGGGAATTGTTTACTTGATTCTATTACTGTATGAGTTAAAATTTAGTATTGAAAATAATAAAATGAAAATGAAAAACATGATACCGATTGCATCATTGTGCTGATGCACTGCACCGTTCCTTCTTCCATGTCGTGATCGTCGTCAAAAGGTTAGCCGTAGAAACCCCGGAGCTACCTGTACGTCACTAGCAAGCAGAGGCAGCCGTTGAGTGACGTCGCGTGCACAACAGCTCATCCAAAGCTCCTCCATATATTGCACATACACACTGTCCCATATTCAACCATAGAATCTGTTTCTTATTAATCGAGAACAGGGTTGTTTTCTTAGAGTTACAAAGAAGACGGCTAGATTTTTTGTCCAATCGGTCACCTTGTCCACCGCCGTGCAACCAGCACTCAACCTCGTTGCCCCTCACTCAGCCAGCTCAACCCCACCACCAACATCAACATCAGTATCCAAATCAACCCACCATCTCCACAAACCACGGCTCCATCTCACCGCCAATATGCCTTCCGACTTCG
Source organism: Calonectria henricotiae (assembly GCA_020623695.1). NCBI lineage: Eukaryota > Fungi > Ascomycota > Sordariomycetes > Hypocreales > Nectriaceae > Calonectria > Calonectria henricotiae. Next base: position 6,895 of record JAHVYB010000206.1, read on the forward strand.
ATACCCTGCTCGATATGGGCTTCGACAAGGAGCGAGCCGAGATTGCTGTCAAGAAAACCGGCGGCCGTAGGTTCTCGTCTGTCCAGCGTTGTCATCCATAATGACTGACCATGACCAGTGCAGGGCGCTCTCCAGTGGCTCGAGGATAACCAGGACAAGTCTCTCGACGACATCAAAGCTTCCGAAGAAGCCAAGAAGGATGACGACGAAGATGAGGATGACACCAAGGCTCAGATCGCTGCCCTCGAGGCCGGTAATGCCAGATCTCTGGTTTGCAACGACTGCGGCAAGCGATTCCGCAACCAGGACCTAGCGAGTTACCACGCTTCCAAGACGTGAGGATTCACACCTACGCCATGTTGGTTTCTAATATCTAACCGACCTTGTAGCGACCACTCTGACTTTTCAGAATCCACTGAAGAGATTGCTCCTTTAACTGAGGATGAGAAGAAGTCTAAGCTCCAGGAGCTTCGTGAGCGACTCCAGGCCAAGAAATCTGCCCAATCTGTTCAGGATAAGGAGGAGCAAAAGCGCAACGAGGTAGGATTTGTCACATTATTCTACGGACCTTAGGCTGACAGGTTTTAGAAAATCCGACAAAAGGCCACCAAAGAATCCCAGGAGCTCAAGGAAGAACTACAGCGCAAGGAGCAGATGAAGGAGGCGGCCAAAAAGCGCCAGGAGAAACAAGACGACATCGATGCTAAGAAGCGCATCAAAGCCAAGATCGAGGCCGACAAGGCTGAACGCCGCCGCAAAGCGGAGGAGGCCAAGGCTGCACGTGAGGGTCGAGCTCCCGAAGCTGCTCCTGCTCCTGCTCCTGCTCCACCGGCTGCGGCTCCCCGGGCCAAGGCTGACCACAACGAGGCCCGACTGCGGCTTCAGACCAATTCGGGCAACATTGTGAAGACGCTCCCCGCCGAGACGACCCTATTCGAGCTTGCGCAACAGCTAGAGACTGAAACGGGTAACGCCGTCTCCAGCTTTTCAACTACGTTCCCTCGGCAGACGTTCCAGGGCTCGGTGGACTTCTCCAAGACACTCAAGGAGGCTGGATTGGTTCCCTCGTCGGTTCTGATTGTGAAATAGAGCTTTGTGAAGAGCAATATGTGAATATGCATGGCATGGCGTTTGAATGGATGTCAGGGGTTGGGTTGAGGCCATGGGGGGCGGGGACTTTTACGAGGCAATACATGGAGTGGGTGTTAGTCATGATGGCACAGATTCAAGAGTATTAAGAATGCGACGTAAGTTCACATGCGCAAACGTCACTTTGCCGAGAAATCTTGATCGAACTGCAAACCACCCGAGCGGGACTTTTTTTTTTATCAGAGCCTTTAACTGACCAATTCTCCCTCCGCGCGAACTCCGTGTGAGAGCATTCATCATATCATCGTATGAACGAAGCTACTCTGTCCAGGGCGCAGGATATCGTGCCCTCTCCATCCTGTATGATCGATCGATAGTGGAAACCCCGAAGCCATGCAGTTGAAGTACAGAAAAGCAAGGAAACTGTCGTTGCGGCGTGGTTGTTTAGTCGAAGAGACCGAAGCCCATATCCTCGTCGGACTCCTCCTTCTCTGTAGGGGTTGTCAGCACACAATCTCGAAAATGGTAATTTGGAGAATAATTGGGATTTCAACGTACCCTCCTCCTTCTCCTCCTCAGCGGGAGCAGCGGCGTCACCGCCAGCGGCGGCGGCAGCACCACCAGCAGCGGCAGCGGCGGCACCGCCACCGGAGCCGACGTTGGTCAGGAGCTCCTTGACATCCTTGCCCTCAAGAGCCTGCACACAAATTCCAGTTAGAATTTCCCAAATCCAAAGGTCGCTCAAAAATATCGTAATTGCGCAAGTTCGGGAGGGTTCGTACCTTGGCGAAGAGGGAGGTCCAGATGGGCTCAACGTCCTCAATCTTGGCAGACTTGATGAGGGTCTGGAGCTTGTCGGCCTGTTTGGGGTGGTGATATCGAATTAGCAAGACCGCACAAAATGAAATTGGTTGCGCGGGGCGCCGGCGTTGCGCTGGAGAAAACGTACGGTGATCTCAACACCGTCGTCGGCGAGGATCAGAGCCGCGTATGAGGCGGCGAGCTCGGGGTTGGTGGCCATTGTGAATGAAGTTTGGGCGGATGCAGATGGGAGTTGGAAGGTCTGCACGAGATCGATGTGGTTTGAGATTCAATATCACCGGGTCGCCACAGAAAATTACCCTGGTCAAAATTATCGGGTTGGAGGGCTTCAAGACCTAAAGAGGGTGGCGAAATAGATTTTCCGTGCTCCGGGCAGCAGGCCCGGGTGGGACCGCCGACAGGGGATGGTGTGATTGGTCCAAAGACGGGAGACCAATGAGAAGACGCATCCGGACGGCGAGCGCGAACCCCACCTCTGCCGGCTGTCTGCTCCCCACCATTACGCTTTATCCTTTATCGCTGACTGCCCAAGGTGGGCTGCTCGGCTGCCTTGTTTGGTGGGAGACGGCGCACTAGTGACAACATCCCTGGGAACCAAGTCCCGAGTAGCGTAGCGCTCCTCTATGCTCCAGCAATGTGTGGAAGGTGACGCCGCAATCGCTGTTGAACCACCCTTTCACAAGTTGAAGCACGCCAACCTTGGCCAACAAATGTTTGCCTGCAACCCTCAACCCTTTCCGCGATAACTGCTCCCTGCTGCGCGACCCCTCACTTTGGCCTCAACCACCCTTGTTCCCATCCCATGGCCTTTCTTCCAACGCTCTGACGGGCCACCCCACTATCCACAACCACCATCCCTATCCACTGCCTCCGACCCCGCCGCCACTCGCCGTCGCTGTCGGTACCCATTCTTGTCACTTCCCGGAATCTCTGGAACGCACGTCCTTGCAGAGTCATAGCCCTCGGTTGCACACGGCGCAACCTCTCGACGATACTTGGACTCCTTTACCTGCCAGCCAGAGCTGTATTCCACGTTACCTCACCCTCAATCTTTGCGCCAGAAGCCGAACCGAACACATCTAACCGCCCACTGCCCTCACCCACACCCACCAACCCCCCCCCCCCCTCGCTCCCACTCACCCACCCCCCCCCCCCCCCCCCCCCCACCCCCCCTCACTGTCCCCTCCCCCCGCGCCACCTCCCACACACACCCCCACCACCCCGAAACACCCCCACACGCCACCCGCACTCCATTCGTCTCATTCACACCTCCCACGCTATCTGTATCG
>JAHVYB010000206.1:10104-60112 GCA_020623695.1 Calonectria henricotiae
CCCGCTTTTCGTCCGCCCCTTGTCTCCCGGGCACGCTGCTCTCGTGATGGTCCTACCCCCTGTGGCTCACCGACCCCACCTCTCGCACGTACTGTGCCTCCGTCGCTGCCCTGCCAGGCCCCTTTCCCCCGTGCCCCCCCCCCCCCCCCCCCCCCACCCCCCCGCCCCCCCCCCCTCCCCCCCCCCCCCCCCCCCCGCAAGACAATGGAGACACCCGCCGTTCCTCTCCCGCGGGACCCCCGCGAACAAACCGTCCTCAACAGCCTGTCCATGATCCGCGACCAGCTGCTGCTCCTCAAACAGGATCGCACAAACTACATTCGAACGCAAGATGTCCAGCCATTGTTTGACCAGACAATGGAGCAGGTCAAGGAGCTCAACACTGTGCGCGCCGAGACGGGGAACAAGGAGGAGAACAGATGTATGGCGCCCCCCCTCGGAGGAATCGTAGTCACCCTCTAGCTAACTGTCGGTCCCCCCCCCCTCCAGCGGACAAGGTGCTGGAGAGCTGCTTCCAATTGCTATCACTCTTCTACCTAACCATCGGTCGTAACAACGAGGCTCCTGCCACCTACGCCTTGACGTCAACCATTAAGAGATTGCTGGACCACCTCGTCGAATCCGACTTATACTCTTCCAATGATCTCGGAAGCTTGAAGACGACACTGGAAGGTCTATCCAAAAGCATTCAACAGGCGTCACAGGAGCAGGCCCCTGAGAAGAAGACCCCCCCTTACACGCTGACCTTGTTGTCGAACCGAGTGGAGCTGTGCCAGGTCACCTTGGCCAAGTTGCTGAAGAGACTCGAACGCTTCCCAGAACCTTTGCTGGCAACACACCAGCAACTCATTTCTATTCTAAGGGCAATTGCTCTCGCTAACACAAAGTCAAAGGTGCGCCGAGTTTTCGGTTTTTTTTTTGTTTTGTTTATTTTCATGAATTGTTCTAACTAGAAACACAGTTTTCGACTTCAGAGGTCAAGAAGTTGAAGAACCAGATTGTGGAGCTTGGTGAGCGTCATAATGGCGGCAAGTTTACATCAGAGGACGGCGCACCAGTGCCTGGAAGTGACGAAGTTCGCGAACTCTACCAGAGTTGTCTCAAGTGGTCTGACATGGTTCTTGAACGGTAAGAGGTCTGCCCTATCTAAACAGGAAAGAAGGTTCTAACTTGTCACAGAAAAGGTATGGTGGCCGACCAATGGCGCCCAATGTACGACGTGTTGGTCGGAATCCGAAACGATCTCGAGAAGCTATCCCTTACACAAGCATGGTCCCTGCGCGAGACTGACCTTTACGACTTCCAACGGCAACTTGACAAGATTGATGAGAGCCGCGTAAACGGAAACTGGTTGGATGACCGAGCGCGGCCGGCCGATTTGTGGACGCAGCGAACTATGCTGTATCTGATCCGACGGTCATACGCCTATATTTACTCGTTTATGCTCGCTTCCGAACCAGTGTCCGAGGCCCTGCTCCCCATCTACAACCAGTTGCAAACTTTGAAACGTTGCCTCATTGAGGTTAAGAAGAATGGTGGCGTGTCATCTGTGCGAGAGCTCTACCCATATAGCATGAAGGTTTGTCAGCATCCTGGTGGTGTAAGTGTACAGACTAACCAGCGTCTAGCTCAACTCTCTCGACAACATGAAAATAGACGGCAAGTTCGTTGTCAATGGAGATATTCCCGAAGGTCAAGGCAGTGTGAGCGAGCTGCTCGACGAGTGTTTTGAGCTCAACTACGACCTGCGGGTTGACGCTGAGGAGGCAGCAGAAGAGGCCAGCTCCCCTCAAGCAAATGGCGATGAGACCAAGAATGAGTGAAGGGTTGGCTGTTTGGTTGTGCTTTCCGGCGTACTTTGGTGTCTGATGCTTTTTCTTCTTCGGGATTCCCGACTCCAGTGGGGATGGGTGGAAGGCTGGCCCTCTCCAGGTGCCCAGAGGTCTTGAGCCTCGTGAAACACAGGGCGGGCATATACCTGAGCATGGTATGGGTGGGAGGGCTCGGGGAAGTTCAAAGACGTGAAATTTCCAGCAATGGGCAAGCTTGCTTTGCGGCGAAGGAATTCAAAACGGATCTGATAGTATGATCTGATAGTATGCATCCAATGACGTAAGCTTCATGATTGAGCATCGATTGTCTAATGTAACCGAAATGGCTCTATATATGAACCTTTCCTTAGGATTAGTCCCTAGGCTTAGCTTGAATTTTTTATCTCTCTAAGGGTCCCTGAAGGCACACTTGAAGGGGAAGATTTGGATCTGACATTGGTTAGCATGGCAGCTCATTAATGAGAGTGGAAAATGTCACCTTTTCCAGGTCCCAGACCCCCTCTCTGACGTAAATGTCCTGCTTCAAGCGCTCTAGGATCTCCTCCTTTGAGCTGGCAGAAACGACCAAGGTGCTGCCGTGAAAGTCCAAGCTGCTAGGAGAATCATCCTTGGGGATACTGTTGAGAAGAGCACCTAGTCGCAAAGTTAGCCATGTAGCTGCGAATAATAAGGCTAAGGGTCTGTCGTACCGCCCATCTTGAGGAAGCCCTCATCTCTGGGAGCCTGCAGTCCCTCAAAGTGCTTGCTGTATTTGTTGAACTTGGTCAGTAACTAAACTGTTTCGCGTCATTGGAGACACGGGGGAGTGGGGAGTGGGGAGGGGGGATGGAGGGGATGGAGGGGATGGATAACAACTTACGGTCGGACCTCGAGGCGCTTGGCGAGGACGCCAGGCTTGTCGGGGACAATGACGAGGAATTCGTGCTTGGCGGCGGAAGACATGGTGCGGATGGCCGAGGCAAATGGGGAGATGATGGGCTTGGGTTGGGTGGTGACAAGACAGAGTCGCTGCAGGGCGAGACGGTTCATCTGAGGGAAATCGGAGACACACACAGAGAGAGAGAGAGAGAGAGAGAGAGTGGATCAAGCCGCCGGTCGGAGATTCGGCAAACCAGGCGGACGTTGGTTTCAATCGGCTCCTCCTTAGTTACGGTGAAGTGCAGTGAGCGAAGGACGGGCAACCGAAGCCTATTTGAAGGCGGGTAAAGCTCTCGGTTGGATGCGGGGTGTCTAGGCCGATGCGGGGGAGGGATGCTACATGTAGCTACATGGGGCTGGCGACGGCACACCAACATGGAGTTTTCACCTATAGCAATTGACGAGCAAGAATAAGCCGGGATCAAATGAATGGAATAAATAAACAATTAGAGACGTCTCCATCTTATTCCAGCGAGATTTATATTCACCTACATTCATTTTGCCACCTCCTACCCTGCACATTCCTCTTGGAGTGCTGCATCTTCTGTCACTCACGACCCATTTCGGGGTCATGTGGGGATTCCCAACATGTGGTTGGTTTATAAGCACAGAACCACGCATTTATCATCGCTCGATTGGAGTTGCACCGTCAAAATGACATTGAGATAGAAATCCTGCCAAAACACCAGCAGTTCCTTGCGTCCAGAACAGTACGGGGTGCATGTCTGCAGCAGCCCAGCATTGATACCGAGTTCCCTTTGCAAAGCCGAGAGCTTGCTTCCTCAAGAGCTCTCTGACTGGTCTGCTCTTGCTCGACGAGCTCCCAAAATCGCTTCAAAGTCACCCAAGCCCAGGTCATAGGCCAAATCTTCGTCAATCGCATGCTTGATGAGCCGATTTTGAATCCGACAGACTGCTTTGAGATAGGACTCCCTGGCAAGCGCAAACTCTTTCTTACACTGAGCCAACACATCATCGTCAACTCGGGCTCTGGCGTGCGAATTTTCAAAGCCCTTGGACTCGCTGGCAGCTCCAATATCGGCGTCACCCACGTCACCAACCTGCCCCTGGCTCACATCGCCGCAAGGGAGGGACTTGTGCGGGTTGGGCGGCCAAGCGGGTGTGACAGCAGAGGGACGCTCGGCTTCCGTCAATTCCAAGGCTTCCTGCTTCACAACCGGAATAGTGTTGTCCTTTGATGTGGCCTTGATTGCAGTGAGATCGGGCTTTTGTTCGTCATCGCTTTCGTTGAAATCCTGGCTGATCTTGGATTTCGTCGCACCAGCAGCACCAGCAGCACCAGCAGCACCGGCAGTACTAGCACGATGCAGCTGGGTCATTATTTCGTGGTAAAATTCTGGCAAATGGGATCAGTCTTGTTCACGGGGAGATTCTTGGCCAACTTACCTCGCACCACGTGATACCCTTCCTGGCTTATTGGGTTCTGGGGGCGGACCTCAACCTGAACCCGGTGTATAGTATCAATATGATTGCGCAGCCTTTTATGAATAGGGAACTTGCGGTCCTGGCAGAGTGAGAATGAAGCCTCCAAGGACCGGACTGGGAAGTATTACATCGAAACACATCGCACCCTCATCATTTTGGAAGCGACAGTAGATTTCACCGTGAAAGATGATTAACTCCCCAGTCTAGAAAGTATTAGCGTCATCAGTATTGGAAAAGGCCTGGAGGGGCTTGGATACCGCGTTTGTTTTGAACGGTGGAAGTTCCGGGTGTCTGCGGCCACCCAAACCCCTGCAGTACTCTGTGTACTCATCTGTCTTTTTGTATGAAATCATGGCGAGGAAATGATTGAGCTACTGTTCGGAGTGAGGTGCTCATGGCAATTATCGGGAGGGCTGTGAATCAATGTGGCCTGTTAGCATGGGGAGGACAAGGTATAGGCGGATGAGTTGAATTGGAGGTGGGGAATTCTGGTCTAAGGCCAGGGGGATTTTGCGTTTGTTTGTATGAACATTGTCCCTTGGCCATGCCCTGTAGAAGCAGCTGGAATCACTTCACACCAAGTGGTACAAGGTAGACTTAGGAAGCAACATCAGCACCAAACAAACTACAAAGGGAAAGGAAATGAAGACAAGAGACATTGCCCTCCATTCCCCAAAAGATCACAGTGGCCACCAAGAAAGATGATGGTGTGTTCTGGTCCCTTCCCATGGAATTTGTTGAAGGGAGTAAATATACTGGACAAACGAATAATGTATTTTATGGAAAACAGCAGCCAGCATGACTAGGACCAAAATTTCTCACCGTTCATTCGAGTTCCCTCGCCTGACCCCCTACTTCTCAGACGGACGTGAATCGCAGTGTCTAGGCAACGCTTGTTCAAAACGCGAGCAAATAAACAAACAAACGAAATGCCTTCTGTCATCATGACAGTTTGCTATGCTGCCTGATGTACAAATTTTCCTCAGTATTATTCCTTTGGTTAGGGCAAATAGCAAAGACCAACCAAAGTTGTTTGCCTCTAAATAATTGTCTCCAATTGCCTGATTAATGTTCCTGATTGCTTTTGAACTAGACATGAATGCATTTTCCTCCATGTGCTAGCATGTCAGCATCCTTCCCTACTTCTTTAATGTCAAGATGGATAACCAGCCGGCGCTCCGGACCATCCAGAAACACATTCGCCATGAAGAACATCCCGAGCTCCTGGCATCACCGTATCTAGTCGTAGTTCTTGGGTGGGGTATGAAGATTATAACAATGTCCAAAAGAATGGGCATGCGAGCTGATCCTTCTCTGGGAGTAGCGGCCCATCGTCTTCAACATCGTCTCCGTTGCGAGACCATTGACCATGCCTGTACCTTTGGTGTTTCAACCACCGGATCCTCAGCCAATGTCCCCAACTACTGTCCCGAACCCATCCAATACCTCCGTTGAAGGCTCACGGATTGCCACTTCTTCCGATGCAAGGCGCTCAGCGGTAACTGGTCTTTGTATCTTGGAAGAAGGCCCCTGGTCCGACTGTGTTACATCGGACCTATTTCACAAAACCTAAATGACTATGAGTAATGCGGCTTCACTTCCCAATATGCTTAATGGACGAAGTATCGAACCGGCATGAATGGTTCCCGATGTTATTGTTATGATATGTCCCACGAGACTGACAGCATCTCACAGAGTGCCGCCTCAATATAACGCAGTATTCCTCTGATTATAAGAAATAAATTAAGCCAAAATAATAATTTTGACACATTATGGGATCATGGAGGCGACAGGCCATGGTGGTTTCCAAGCCCCTGATTCCACGACAAATCTTCTAACCAATTGATGCAGCCAGCCTACCCAAGTTGCTTCCTACCAATGGCAAACCAAGAGTACGCTCGAATCATTCTACTGATATCAAACAACTTTTCAACGTTCTCATGGACGAATTATGAAGATGGCTAGATACTGGAACCACGGGAAAACGAGACTGCCAGTGTTCTTCGGCATTCCGGGGTTTCGGCATTCATGATTTAGCCTGTCAAGATTGAGCAACACAGCATGGCTCTCACACGCCAAAGGATAACAAAGCGGAGTCCATCTGGAGCGAAGCGTGAGTACTACCCAATAATTCAGAGATGGTTCGTTAGACTCGCCGGACCTTTAGAAAATGGGCGTGCACCACACTAGCTTGGGTTTTGATCACGCAACCGGCTGGGAGCACCGCGAGCAATGTTGTTTTAGCCAATTTCCCGGATATTAATCAGCTCTTATTTACATAGTTTCTACAATTGCCGTATATAATCATCCCGGTCTAATAGACACACACCTCTAAGAAAAGCGTAAAGCAGTTGCGCTTCATCCCTTCCTCTGTTGCCCCTACACATTTTTACAGCTTCGCCTTGGGGGTATCTTGCTTCACCATCGTCTCAGCCACAATGCGACGCTGAATCTTGCCAGTGGCCGTCTTGGGCATCACCTCGGTAAAGTAGACCTTCTTGGGCACCTTGAACTTGGCAGAACGCTCGGCCACCCAGCCCTTGAGCTCGTCAGCCGACAGCTTTTCACCGTTCTTGAGCACAACAGCAACACCAATATCTTGTCCGTAAACCTCGTCAGGGATGGCGAAGCTGACAGCTTCGCTAATCTTGGGGTGTCGGGTCAAGACGTTGTCGAGCTCAATTGGCGAAATCTTCTCGCCGCCCTTGTTGATGAGCTCCTTGATGCGGCCAGTAATGATGATATAGCCGTCCTCGTCCTTCTTGCCCTGGTCGCCTGTTCGGAAGAACCCATTCTTGTGGAAGGATGAGGCATTGGCGGATGGGTTGTTGAGGTAGCCCTTGGTAATATTCTCGCCGATAATGCAGATCTCACCTTCAGTGCCCTGGGGAAGCTCCTCTCCCTGCTCGTTGAGAATCTTAATCTCGACACCTTGGCCCAGACCAACACTTCCAGGCTTTCTCTTGGCAGGGGGCAGAGGGTTCGAGGTCATCTGATGCGAGGCCTCAGTCATCGCATAAGCCTCCAGCACAGGGGCGCCATACGTCTCCTCAAGCTTCTGGAACACGGTGGGTGAGAGAGGGCTGGAGCATGAGCGGATGAAGCGAATGTAGGGCTTGGGGCTTGGCGTCGGGTTCTTGAGGAGGATCTGGTGGATGGTGGGAACAGCCGTGTACCAGTTGGCCTTGTGAGTAATGAAGTCACCCCAGAACTCGGTTGCGGAGAACTTGGGGGGCACCACCATGGAGCCTCCGGTGTAGAGGGGAGCCAGCAGACCACAGAGTAAACCATGGACGTGGAAGAGGGGCATCACAAGCATGGTTCGGTCACTGGAGGTGAGCTGGTAGGTCTGCTCGATATTGTCTAGACGCCGCGTTAACGGATCGCACCAACGGAAGCTGGACGGGATGTCGTTGCAACTTACACATGGTTCGGGTCAAGTTCCGGTGAGACAAGGGCACCTATTCGTCAGTTTCGTGAGTTGGGGATCCTTCGGCGAACTGTCGGCATTTCACACTTACCACCTTGGGTCGCGACGTAGTTCCGCTGCACCAGTGTTAGCAAGGCCGCATATATCGCAGAATTGATTACATGTGAGACTCACCTCGTGTGTAGGATGAGAGCAGTGTCCTCGGGCTCGGCGCGCAGCAACTGCTCCTTCTTGCCCTTGAGGGAGCCGAGCTCCTTGACGTCGAGAGCAACCTCGCCCTTGGTAGCATCCCAGTAGCACTCGGCGATGGCGGCGTTGAACTTCTTTGCGGCGCGGACGCTGGGAGCGTTGGCAGCGTAGGCGCCCTTGGGGACGAGGATGATGGCGCTCTTGACGTCTTCAATGTAAAACTCAAACTCATCCTGCTTGTAGGCAGGGTTGAGGGGCGCCGCGATGCCGCGCTGCCAGGAGGCGGCGAGGAATGAGACAATGAACTCGAATGAGTTGACGAGGGCGATGGAGACTGCAGATCCAGTAGTGATGCCGAGGTCGGCGAGCTTCTGCTGAAAGGACGAGACGTGTGAGTTGAGGTCTGCGTAGGTGACGATAAGAGGGTTGGGCTTGGAAGGGACGATGACGGCGGTGGATGAGGGCGAGCCCTTGATGGCGGTTTGCAAGGTCAATGCCATGGTTGCTGGTGTTGGTGATATGCCTCAGATGGGGATGGCGACTGGGTCCGGTGAGTGAAGCCGAATTATGTATTTGGGATACTAATTACAATTCAAGGCTGCGAGCACCCAGTTGCAGTGTTGGGGCGCCGGAGCACAGACACGGAAAGAAATGGGAGAGGCTGAATTGAGGATCCGGATCCAAAGCGTTGAGGGGAAAAGAAAGAAAACAGCAAGCAGTTGTCTCGCGACTCACGAGGGTTGGGCGTGCTTCCTTGTCGATAAGGGGAAGTGACGTGCTTTTTTCTCCATGGCGTTTCTCGGCGTCCATCCGACCAGCCGTCAAAATCCATGCAGACGTCCCAATTGCGAGGCACCCGACTCCACAGGCTACGCGACGGCAGGGGCGGATCCACGACGAGCGGGTTGAGGGAACTTCCTCAGGGGGGATGCCTCCCGGGGAGTTGCTTGCGGGCTAACAGCGGGCCACCGCTGGCGGGCTGGCGGGTTGGCGGGCTCCGTTAGGGGGGGGGATGGGGAGTCTTAGTGGATGTCAGGTGGCGTGGACAGAACCCACCAGCCTCGGAGATGGTTGACCATGTCCTTGGCCATCGCTAGCTAGGCGTGAAGCTATTCGCGTCGTATTCAGTATTGGATTGCAAATAAGAAAAGGTGTTTGCATTCCTGCTATAAGAACCCTCCTGGTTTTGGCATAGGCCTGTCTTGAGGGTGCATTCGGGTTAACTCAGCGTGGTGCAAGGTACCTTTTTCCAGACGTCAGGTAACTACGGAGTACCTGGATCGCCTATGCGTCAGTGCGGGTTTAATCAGGATGATCGGGAACGATGCCTGGCAGAACTCTTGACGCCCAATCCCCCTCGTTGCTTTTCCCGTCGTCATCATGCGTGGCTGGCTTAGGCAAAGGGCCGATGCGCAGTCTATTAATGTCTTGCTCTGTGGCAATTAAACAGAGCCAGCCTTCTCCTACTTTTCCGACGTTGAATACATGCAAGACTCACGTCGACTATTACCGAATATCGACAAACCCACCCTCTACTAGGCCCAGTCATTGGCGGGGTAGTGGTAATAGCCTGTTTTGTTCCTCACTGTCGGTCCTCCTTTCCGCCCATTCAACTAACGCCTCAACTCACCACCTACTGTATTAGGACGCACCTCCACGCACCTCCACGCACCTCCACGCTCCTCCACTGCTCACTGCGCCTCGCTGTCCCAATTCCTCGCCGCTTCTCACCAGTGCGCTTGCGACTGCGTTTCCACGACTTGCACTCCTTATCACCATTTCCGCTCCCGAGCTCCCGCATTGTCCATTATAGCCTACCGTTGCCGCTATTGCTGCTGCTGCTGCGAGCCCCGCCCCTCCCGACCTCGTGGCCGTTGCGCTTCCCCGTACATGTATCCGCCTCGATCGCCGGCCGCCCTCTCTCGTATCCGAATAGACGACCCTCTTTTGCGACATGGCTGAGGCCGACTCCGTGCCTACCTTTGGCGCCGAGCTCAAGGTTCGCCATCTCTCTGAACACCCCGAAGACTTCATCTATGCCTAACCTGGGACTTGAACTAGGATGGCTTCAAACCCGCCAATGCCTGGGTTGGCCATGGTATCGCCTGGCTCGAGGACATTCAGCAATTTTATCGCGAGCGCGCTGTAATCGAAAAAGAATACAGCCAAAAGCTCAGTGCCCTGGCCAAGAGATACTTTGAAAAGAAGAATAAGAAGATGGCCCAGCTGAGTGTCGGCGACACCCCTGCCATGACACCTGGCTCCCTCGAGAGGTACCCAGCCCAGCATTCCCCAAACATCCGGCGCATCCCATGCTGATCACGGGTTTCTAATTTCCAGTGCCTCTTTGACTACTTGGTCGACCCAGCTTACCACCCTCGAGTCGCGCGCCGCCGAACACGATCGATATGCCAACAGTCTCGTTTCCCAGGTTGCTGAGCCCCTCAAATTCTACGGAGGACGCTTCGAAGAGCTGCGCAAACGCCACAGTGACTACGCCGACAAGCTTGAGGCTGAGCGCGAAGCCTCGTATGGCCAACTCCGCAAGGTTAAAGGCAAGTACGACACTGTGTGTCAGGAAGTAGAGGGTAAGCGAAAAAAGACCGAGTCTCACTACGACAAGGCCAAGGCCCAGAGTGCCTACCAGCAACAAATCTTTGAAATGAACAATGCAAAGAACTCTTACATTATCTGTATCAACGTTACGAATAAGCTCAAAGAAAGATACTATCATGAATATGTTCCCGAGGTCATGGACAGTCTACAGGATCTTGGCGAATTTCGAACCATCAAGCTCAACTCCCTCTGGGGGATAGCTACCCAACTCGAATCGGACCTACTGAAGCAGAGCAATGTCATGATTGAGACCCAAGGCACTGAGATCCAGCGAAACCTGCCCCATCTCGACTCAATGATGTATATTCAGCACAATATGGGCGCATTTAACGAACCCCCCGACAAGGTGTTTGAAGCCAGCCCTGTCTGGCACGACGACGGCTCCATGGTTGTGGACGAAACGGCCAAGGTTTATCTCCGGAACGTTCTCAGCAAATCCAAGTCTCAGCTGGGAGAACTGAGAAGAGAGGTGGACAAGAAGCGCAGAGAAGTCGAAGGTCTGAGAACCACGAAGCAACGTGTCAGGGAGGGTGTTGAGAAGAAGGATGAGGTTGAACTCGTCCGTATTTTATTCGCATGCCAAGAGGACCTTCATGCAGTCGATCGTCAACGGCTAACGGCCGAAGTCGAGACGTCAACCATCACAACAGTGGTGGGCGACGTCACCCTGGGCGCCAAGAACCACAACTTTAAGAGCCAGACATTCAAGATCCCTACCAACTGTGACCTTTGCGGCGAGAGAATCTGGGGCCTTAGCGCGAAGGGATTCGACTGCAGAGACTGTGGCTATACCTGCCATAGCAAATGTGAGATGAAGGTCCCGCCCGACTGTCCTGGCGAACAGACCAAGGAGGAGCGCAAGAAGCTCAAAGCTGAGCGCCAGGATTCTGCTAATAAGCTCCTCAAGCCTGGCGCAACCATGGCGTCTGTAAACTCATCCGATGGGCCTGACCTGTCTCGGTCCAACACCATGAACTCCTTGAGCTCACACTCGGCCCGTGTATCAACGCCAGGCTCGGTTTCGGGCCTGGTTTCAGGCCAGCAGAGCCCTGCAGAAACACCAACACCAGAGGTTGCGCCCAGGGCAAGCACATCCTCTGCCACCAAGCCACCCGGTGGTGCTCGGAAGAACAGAGTCATGGCCCCGCCCCCTACCGCCTATGTCAGCGAAGGGGCTTCGGCACCCAACGGCCGTCCTAAGGAGGAGAGGAAGGGTAAAATGATGTATGCATTCGACGCTGGCGGTGATGGCGAACTGTCAGTCCCAGAGGGCCGGGAGGTGACTTTGCTCGAACCGGATGGTAAGTTATGCGCTCTGAGTTTTCAACAGTGATATTCTAACACTTTCATGGCAGATGGATCCGGCTGGTCCAAGGTCCGGCTGGGCTACAAGGAGGGAATTGTCCCATCGTCGTACATCGAGCCCATCGAGACCCCTGCCCCCACATCACCGGCTCCCGCAGCCGCCTCGGCCCGCCCCTCGTCAGTCTACTCGACCGCATCTTCGACTACTGGCAAGAAGAAGGGCCCCGCCGTTGCCCCACGCCGCGGCGCTAAGAAGCTTCGTTACGTGGAGGCTCTGTATGAATACACGGCTCAGTCTGAGACTGAGCATTCTATGAACGAGGGCGAGCGCTTTGTGCTCATTACTGACGACCCAGGTGATGGGTGGGTCGAAGTTGAAAAGGCTGGTGTCACGGCTAGTGTACCCGCCAGCTACGTCCAGGCTGTCTAGATGGGAATGCTTGGGAGACGTGTAACTGCTGCTGGGTGGGACCTGTGAATAGAGGAGAACAAGCAAGCGATGGAATTGCTGTTGTATTGTCAAACACAGTGTTTCGTAAATAAAATGGACGGATCATGGCAGGCGTGTATAGTTTCTGGGGACTCTGAAGAGCGCGGCTGAATTGGGGGTTGACATTTGCTCAATCGTGACAAGCTGTTGTCGCTGACTAAAATGACCCGGTTCTGTCGGACCATCCGGATAGTGATAGTGTAAATACAAATAGGCCAGTAAAAATTGCCGGGTTAGGCATTGCACAGCCTACCTGTCGCATGGTGCAAAGCCCAAAGTTTCGACAACAGGTGACGAACTTCTGTACGTGTCACTATTGCCACCGCATAAACATGGCTGTGGCAAGTGGCCAAGCAGCAACAGAGTATATGCAAGGCACACAGCCAAAGCAAATAAAATGAAATAAATGTATAGGTTTGAAGAGCATGCAAAAATGAACAGGTCTGCTGCTGCATAGCTTAGTGCTGGATTCATTTCGATGTTTTATTTTCCAGTCACTCGCAGGCTTTTTCCTTTGATGTGCTCTGCTTTACAGGAAATCTAGCCAACAGATCCACATGGGCCGGCCCTCTCTCCCTTGTTAGGGAAGAAAGAAAGAAGGAAGGAAAAAAAGACAAGAAAAGAGAAAGTCCAGATAGGGATACAAAGATTGGATTACTTTTCATAGGCTAAAACACATGCAATGAGTTTAGGCTTAAACACACACTGGCATCAATTAGCCTCTTCAGTGGCCAATTCGAACGCTACGTCAGTGTGCATGGAGCTTGGTCCCCAGACATGCCTACTAGACTGCATTCTGAGACATTCGCTATAACTGCTCACACTATAAATGACGTCGTCTGGCTTCCTTTAAGTGGAAAAAGTAGCACAGTGCAGTCGCCAAAAAAATAAAAATAAAAAAATAAAAAAATCGAGACACAAGGAATGATGGGACCTGGTTAGATTTCCGCCCAGTCACTCACTGTATTATGCTCATAGGGGTTGAAACTTCAACAAGTGGCCCAAGCCGAGCTTGAAAACACACCATTCACAACCACGCGTTTATGTCAGAATGTGAGAATCAAGACGACTAATGTCAGGAGCAAAGCAACCACGGGGTCTGACAACTCCCCAAGATTTCCATTTCGAAAGTTAGCCATCAGGTAGATGTGTTGGGTGTCGTCTATATTACAGGATTCTACAACGCAAAGAAGGGGTGGTGGGAAAGAAGAGAAGGAAAAAATCGTAGAAAAGGGGAATGCTATCACACACGCTATGGACCTCGTCACATAACGCTCCCACATATTTCTTGGTATAATCGGGACCCCTGTTGCCCAAGTTCCTCACCAAATTCACCCATACCATTTCCACCCCGAAAAACTGGTCCTGCCAGAAATCTGCCTTTCTTGTAACTTTGGTGTAATACGATGGAGGGGGATATCATCTCTTCTTCCAAGGGTAACGCCGTGCCAAAAAGGAAAAGGAACCACAATAAACCACATATCTCACTCCCGAGAGGAAACTAGTGCCGCGTATGAAATAATAGCGGGACCAAACGCCGAGCCGAGTTGTGAGTGAAAAATAAAGAAACGAGCATTAACAGACGGAAAAAAAGAACCCAAATAATCAACAAGAGTGGAACATGTCTAACCGCTGTATACGCTGGGCATGAAGAGAAACGTGTCGTAAAAGCATCGCATCATCCCGGAATGTTCCGGAATGCATTCCGAAAGGCCGTTAGAGTGGGAGAATAACTGAGCTGTGTCCCTAAATCATCTGTGCTGTTGGAGCTCCCAGTCCGTGTTGGCCGAGTCCGTGTCGGAGGGCGTCCTGAAGTTCCGCGATTTGTGCCATCATGGCAAGTGAGTGTTGAGATTGTTGATCCATCTCGGTCTTTAGCTTTTCGTTCTCCTCACGCACACGCTTAATCTCCTCTCGAAGTTCAGTGAGCTCCTCGGTTCCTTGACCACTGCTTCGTCGCTTGCGTTTCATGCCCGCCTTTTCGCTCTCATTATCTTCGGGGGATTGGATAGTCTCGGCTGGGGGTGTTGTTCCATCCATGTTGGTGTGGACGCGGCGCAGATGTTCGTTGAGATTTTCCTGTCGCGAAAAACCTTTGCCGGTGTGTCGTTTGCAGTTGGGGTGCGGGCAGTTAACTGTATTCTTAGGCCCTCCATGCTTTCCATGGACCTCACGTTCGTGTCTCAGCAAGCCACCAGAATATGTAAACCCTGGAAGGTTCTCGCATCCCTCTGCTGGGCATCGATAAGGCCGCTCGTGTTTGTCCATGTGCTTGCTGGGAAACTGTTAACGCGAGTCAGATACCGTGGGGTCAGGGAGGTTACTTACTTCCATTCGCATTTGCGGGCAAATGCCCGTACTTCTTCCTTGCAATCATCCAAGGGACAGTGAAACTTGCCATCGGCTTGTTTCACCACGTCTCGATCGGGTTTAGGAATTGGCTTGATCCGCGAGGAGGGAGGAGATGCGGCGCTTGGCGACAAATCTTTCTCATCGGGAAGAGGGTCGAGCGTTGGGGGTGCTTGCATTGCGGCCTGAAGGGGTGAAGGAAAGCTGGCATGTGTTAGGTCAAGCCGTGTGGCTTCCTGGACCGCAGCTGCATCCTCGGGCATCATGCCTCTATCATCTCCCAGGACGCCCCGATCATCAGGGAGCATAGAGGCCTCGGCCGTGTAGTGACTGAGTTGTTCAGCGACGTCATTGTCGGTAAACCGTTGCTCGGCGGCGTGGTCGTGCTCGTCGCCGATGGGAGGGTAGGCGCCCTCGTGGATGAAGCTCCTCGGCTCGTATGCGACACTCATGTTGGGAGCGGAGGTACGCCGTTGAGGGACGGGAAGCTAAATCGTCGAAGGGATCACGGAGGGGACGCGGAATGTGACCGTCAATAAATCGCGTCGTTTGCCTGAGATCGAGGACAGAGTCAGGGTATGGGCGGGATATCCCCGGATGAATGAAGGCGAATCGGAGCTGGCGCTGGCAAGTGTTGACTTGATATGCCGTCAAGCTTGTATAAAGCTTCGATGCGATGAGCTGGAAGATGGAGGCCTGAAAATTATGGTATGAAGTGTCGGAAGGCAACGGAGACTGGCAGGCAGGGGCTCACACCGAAGGTGGATTAGTCAGATGAAGCACGTGACAGAGTGGGCATATGTGGTCTGTGCGCCAACATGCCAGTGGCACCGAATGTTCCGAATGGCGCTGAGCTTGATAGTAATGTTCAAGGTTCGACTCAGTATCCAAAAGACTTGCATTGGGTGTCGTCATTGCAGCCGTCCAGTATTAGTACTTACACGAGGCTAGGCTACAGCCTGAATGAATCGAATAGGAATATCCTTTGGGCAGTATTTGGCGCCCCCATGTCCAGCAGATGGAGGGGCAAGGCGTGAGTCACAACTAATGGTGCCTTGCCGTCATGCCCGTGAGCAGGGGACAAGGCTGCGACCGTGAATAGATACACCAACTTACGCGCTCCCTCCAGCCGTGCACGTATGTCCGCGGGCGGGGTGAGGCTTGTCCTCACTTGAGGATACTAATGACGAATCTTTGGCCGCCGCTAGGCGCCGGATGGAAGTAGACGTGAGGCTGTGCTCGCTGGCTGAGATAAGATGGAGCGGAAAGTTCAGTATTCCAAAGCCTGTGATATTGTTCACGCTCATGCTCTTCGGGAGGCTCCTCCAGATTTGGATATTCCTGGTCATTCGGCGTCAACATCAGTCACGTCCCACTGGGATACGTGCAGCCTGGGAGGGGAATTGCCTAATATCCAAAGGACTTCAAAGGACTTGGGACAGTGCGTCAGGGGATGAGTTGGCAGCCAACAGCTGACCAAACACGACGTCTTCCACTTCCGAAAAGGTCTTCATTGGGTCCTAGACTGGAGCGTGCGGTATCGGAAGGATGCTTGCTCCATGACCCGATGGGTCATGATATTCAGTTGGCGTCAGGTACTTTTGCCTTGAAACTACATACCCAACCCGAGTCATCTCTACCTCAGTCGCTAAGTCTGTGGCTCAGATAGGTAACTGATCCAAGAATGGAAGTATAGCAGAAAGGGAAGAGGTGACAGGACAACTTTGTCCGGCCGAGATCTTGAAGATGGCAAGTTGCGTAATTCAGACACTCGTGTGTTTCTGTCCCAATCTGGGCTCAGCGTGGCCAAACACGAAGTGATAAAAGTTTCAGACAAGTTGGAGCCTTTGATGCGTTGTTGATGCGTAGCCTAGTGCTCTGAGGCGGTGGTGCCCAACATTGTGAGGATAAACGGGAATCCGGATGAAGTGAGTGGTGATAGTCGAATAGGCCCTGGCCAAACCTGTCCAAAACAATCCGGAGGCGAGAGCAGCTTCTGGAAAAAGGAGCGATTGGGGGTGCGGCATTGAGATGTTGACAATACTTGGCCACAAGGAACTGAGCTGCGATGCGATGGGCTAGTGAGTGCGTGTGAGGGGAAATGGAGGAGTGGGTTGGATTTTCGGGTGCGCTGGCTCCTGTCGGGTTCAGGCATTTGTGCATTTTACACCAGAAATATGAGGTTGGGACTTGTGTTGATAGAGCGTCCTAGTCGAGCCTTGGCTATTCTGCTGCTACCTTGCCCCAAAACAGCTAAGACAAGGATGCTGGTTCCTCAGGCCACAAGACAAACCTTGCTGATGCTAGGTTCATTGAAGCTAAGAGTGTCAAATTACGGCTACAATTTCCTGCTTTAATGTTCAAGAAGGAACATATCTAACATAATTTCATAATTTTCTCATATTGCTGGGCTGGAAAAGCAGAACTTCTGGTCAGGGTTATCACCCACAGTATACTATGTGGCCGGCCCACCACTATCACCGCGAAGCGGCCAAAGTGATACAGCAACGTAGCGTAGCACGTTGAACTTTCGTGTGAAGTGAAAGAAACAACATATAAATGATACTGGGGGTATTATGTATCATGGCAGTACTGTTGTTGGTGTAAAATGGATGCATGGTATCATATCTGTGCGAGGTGACTTTATCAGCGATATTCACCTCACGGACCAGAAGGACAAGACTCTCCAGATGGGAAAACGAGGGGGAGGAAATAAAGTGATTGTATCTTTGTGAATCATTAATGAATGCCAACTGGGTCAGTGATCAGAGTACCATCCAAAACTGCCCTGATACCATACCTATGTTATGTGGTATCCCCTCACCAACCAATAGCGCCAACCTAACCCCTCTCAACTTCCCTCTCCAATCATTCACTCGTTTCGAATGTGGCTGCCCCCCCTTTGATCTTGCATTCACGCTGCACCACCTTGTTTCTATGCCTGAGCATGAAATGGTTGATTTACTCGGCGCAGTGCTAGCTTCTGTAATCAAGCCAACCTGTGCCGTGTCACAAGCCACGGCGCCGACGTGCATCAGGAGGCGTTTTGGCTACTTGTCTATAAAACCGCCTGGCGCCGCCTTGCTTCGGATTGCTCGTAAACTGTAACTATTAGATTTGTATCTATAAATTTTATTTTGGTGAAATTACAATTCAATCCCCAAATCAAACAATACAATGTCCGTCAGCAAAATCACCACTTGCCTCTGGTTTGACAATGAGGCCGAGGAGGCAGCAAACTACTACGTCTCCATCTTTGGTGGCGACTCCAAGATCCTTCACGTGCAACGCTATGCAGCCGCTGGCCAAGAGACCCACGGCCGCGAACCAGGATCTGTAATGGTGGTCAAGTTTGAGCTCCGAGGCACCCGTTTCGTCGCGCTCAATGGCGGACCCATGCCATGGAAATTCAATGAGGCGATTTCCTTCCAGGTCGACTGTGAAGATCAGGCAGAGGTGGACCACTTCTGGGAAAAGCTCAGCGAGGGAGCTGACAAGGCGAGGCAGAATTGCGGGTGGCTTGCCGACAAGTTCGGCGTTGCCTGGCAGATCGTGCCCAAGGCGCTCGTGACAATGCTCTCGGCGGAGGACAAGGAAGCGTCAGGCAGAGCTACAAAAGAGATGATGAAGATGAAAAAATTGGATATCGATGACCTGGAAAAGGCGTTCAAGGGTTAATATCAACAAGGTGGATATGATGAACTTGTCATGGGCCTATTTATTGCCAATACAGCATACAAATGACAAACGACTGTTGTTCTCTAAATGATACCATTCACGCATATTATAATTAAGTATTATGAGCTAGTCAAAGGGATGCTATAGCTCATATCCGCAATACTTCTGCCCGAGTCCCGTTGTTTTTCGTGGCGACTAGGCAACGAAACTATCCACACCCTCAAGAGACCAGTCTGTTTCGCGATCAATAAATAGCTCACCAAAACACATGTATTGTGAATACAAGTACAATTTACTTGTAATATTAATTACTAAATGGTATCCTTGAATTGCAGATGCAAGTTCTGCCCTTCGTGATTTCCCTAGTATATGAACAAAATGGGAAGTACGCGAGAGCATCCGCAAACAACCCATAATCCATGTCCCAAGAATGAGCGGGGATCCATGTATGAGCGAACTGGCTCCAATTCAGAAAATTTGTCCCAGCCACTGATATCCGGGTACAAAGTCGACTGCAAAACTCACACACAAACGCCAACTCTCATCCGCAATTCCAGTGGGTTATATTCAATTCCCGTCTACATTGATATGCCCGAGTATAGTATTAAGAACAAGATTATGCGCATCCGATGAATTATGAGGCAACTCAGTCTCTGCTAGAGAAATGATTTTGTGGGGCTAGTGAATATAGAAACTTCAGACATGTACAATATTTGTCGTTAAGCGGCGGCATTCATTCCTATGTGGCGGGACAGTCGTCGATTTGGCTTGGTGATGTCATTAATCTCTGTTGTCTAGTTCGGTGTATGAGTTTATATATGCTCCTTGGAATATCTTTTGTCTATAGCTTTAATTCTTTTCTCCAGAACCCGGGGCTTATTATATGGGCTTTGATCGCTGACTACTCGGGGTTCGGGATGACGTTCCGTAATAACGTAGTGTGCTATTCCATCGTGTACCGAGCTTGGAAATTGGTCCTAGCTGCCTCGGGAGTTTGCCGAGGTCATGTCGAGCTAGAAAGTCCATGGGCATCAGCCCCGACCATTCAATCAGGCACTAAATATATCAACATGACCAGTGTGTTATTCCCGTGTCCTAACTTTTTGAAAGTTCACGCTGCCTTAAATGGTAAGAGATGGCGTAATCATAAACCTGCTACGACTGGCCTGGCTGAATTGAAGAGCTCCCTATGCGAAAGCTCGATGTAGAATGATCCATACCCAATGGGTCATAGGGCAGATGGCAACGTCGTAGTAAATCTAGTCCTCTGCATATGCATGTGCAGCGGTTGAATTGCAACAGTCAGTCGCTGCCGAGAGGAAGGATACAGTCGGGATCACCTAACAAAATCCCCTTTGGAGAGTTGGTCACAAGCTCATCTTCTACTTTGATACATGTTGACCGGTTCCGATAAAAACTCCCAGAGAGCGCTTGTCCGACTCTACAATCCTCCGTAGACGACGTACCATCCCCGCCACCATATACCACTAGAATGCGTTATCGGACCCTCGCTCCGGGCCGCACAAACCATGTCTCGGGGCATTTTCTTCCCAAATCTCACTAACAAAATCGAAAGGTCTCATGAGACACGGGATACAGATTGAATGTCTCGAACCTCGGTAAATATATCCAAAATTAGCCCTAATAATATCTCACTTCCGATGTTTATTAGACCCTCTTCATCTACATGTTTTTAGTCCTCCCCCCACGAGCATGCCCCAAGCTTCTGGAGCAGCTAGGTGGGCGAACCGTGGAGCTAGGTAATCTTTTGGGGAAGCTCCCGCGCTAAAACGCCATACCGTATTAACTCAATGGATTCGGATTCTCCCGTGGGTCTTGGTACCTATGTCACACCAGTTGTCATAATATAAGGGGGTCTACCGGTCCACAAAGGGACGGTCGTCTTTTTTGTGACACCAGTGAAATGCGTTCTCCAGACACAAAAGTCCGCTAGTAGGTTTGCCAAATGGTCCACGCAGAAATCGATCGCCCATTGGGTGAAAGCGATTGGTCCCAACAGGGGTATCGAGGCCCACGAAGAAGTCCGAATCCATTGAGTTAATACGGTAGTTACTCGGTCCCTTGGCATGAGTGGTTGAGCAATCCGATCGGCTCACTCTCCCCACTTTGACAAAGTGGTGGGCAAAAAAAAAAGCTCCGTCCACCACGATAAATATCACCCCCTCCACCATTTTGATCGATTGATAATTTTCTCCCCCTTCCATCTTGCTATCTACTACTTTCCCACCTAGCAACACCCCATCGTCGGTTACAAAACCCTCTCGGATAGCATCTCCTCTCTTCCATCCAAATCCATCATCATACTATCGCATTTATTGGGCTCAAGGCACGCATCAGACTTATAGCACGCTCCTCCATTGCTATCAAGTCCAGGCATGGCCGACCCAGCAGCAACCCCGCCAATTGGCGATTCGAAGCTCCATGACGATGTTCGCGAGGTGCATCACCCCTCGTCGAATGAGCTCGGCAACCAGGAAGAGGGGAATGCCCGAGAGGGTGACTACGACGTTGAGACGGTTGAACGCGTCTACAAGAGGATCGATCGCCGAATCCTTCCAGGTTTGTCAAGGAATCTCTCTCTCTACTACACATGTCCTAATATAACAACTGCAGCCTTCTGGGTTCTCTATTTTCTCTGTTCGGCCATTAGGTCCAACATCGGCATTGCCCAAACCATGAACCAGGATAAAGGCCACGACCTCATGACCGTTTTGGGCCTGTCCGCCAAGGACACTTCCACCGCTCTCGCACTCTTCTATGTCGCCTATGTCATTTTCGATTTCCCCTCCAACCTCGTTATGAGCAAACTCAGTCCTCGTCTATGGATGGCTCGTATCGTCTTTGCCACGGGGCTCATCGGAACCTGCTTTGCTGCTGTCAACGATGCTTGGAGCCTCAAACTTCTTCGATTCCTTTTGGGATTCGTCATTGCGGGAATGTGGCCTGGTATGGCGTTTTACCTGACGCTTTTCTATCCTCCCTCGCGCACTGCCAAGCGAATCGGCGTCTACTTCACTGCTGCACAGGTCTCTGCTGCCGTTGTCGGACTCGTGTCAGCCGGCTTTCAGAAGATGGACGGCCTGGGTGGTCTTGTTGGCTTCCGCTGGATGTTTCTCATTTACGGCTTGATCGCTGTGGTTTTGAGCTTCATCCTCCTCTGGTGGCTCCCTGATCGCCCTCTGGCGCCTGGGCAGGTCCGACCTCGCACTGGAATCTCCAAGTGGCTTCCTGTAACCCCCGAGGCCCTAACCGGGCAGGATGCAGTCGTTCACTACCACGACCTCGGACGTGTCTACCACGCCCGCCCTTGGACTATGAAGGACCTTGGTCTTGTCCTCATTGACTGGCGCCTGTGGCCCCTCACTCTGATGTACTTCGGAGTTGTCGGTGTTGGTATCGGTACCCAGCTTTATGGCTCAGTCATTATCGCGTCGATCCAGCCAGAAGCCAGCGGTATCGAAATCAGCTTGCTTTTCGCACCCATCTGGATCATGGACCTCATTGCTATCCTCATAGTTACCCCCATCTCGGATCGTTTCCACAAGGCTCGTCCTTATTTCTTTTCAGCAGCTGCCTGCATTCAAATTTGTGGTCTCCTGACAACCACTCTGGCGACAAACAATGGCTGGGCCCGATACGGTGGTCTGCTCATGGTTGGATTCGGCCTCGGCCCTACCGTTCCTATCTGTATGGCCTGGAGCTCCGAGATCTTCCAGCAGCGCCACGGAGAAGTCGGTGTGGCGGCTGCTACTGCCCTTGTCTCTGGCTTGGGCAACCTAGGCAGTGTCATGACCACATACGCCTTGTACACTGGATGGCCCGAGGATGCACAGGGTACGCATAAGTACCGCAAGAGCAACTACACCATGATTGGCATTCTATGCATGAGTATTCTAAGTGCTTTCGCCATGAAGTTTCTCTTGCAAATCTTTGGCAACCCTCCTAGCGCAAAACTTCACAACGATTCAACCAGCGATTTTGAAGATGGCGCAGCCAGGCGAGAGGCCCAGCAGCGTGGTTTTGGATCAGGCCTCTCTTGGAAGCGTGGCCGCCAGGATTAATTTCTTCCTGGTTATCTGGCGGGAGTCACCTGAAACCCAGAATCGATCTTCAACAGTCGCCTGCTTGATGACTCCAGCTCAATTGTTCGACAATTGGTAGCTTAACCTACATTTCTGGCTATACTTTTGCACCCAAACATATTCGCTTCTACGGCATCCTTTTGGTTCACATTGCCGTCCATGGCCCCACGATGGTGGCGATAGTGTTCTCTGAGAGGTGTATCTTGATTTGTGATGGATAAGAAGACAATGCCTCTGCGCTATCGGCTTGTCCAGTTTGCACTTCTACAACTCCCTCAGAGAACATGGGCCTAACATGAAGGAAACTTATTTATTGGGCTTTTTCTTTTGGCTTCGGCTTTGCTTTGATGCACTGTTTTGCTCCTTTTTATGATACCCCATCAGCGTTTATACCCGCTGTCTTACGAGTTTCTTTTCTCCTCGACAGCGACAGTGCTTCTACGCCATCGCTGGGACGGCGTGTTGGACCGAGGCCCAAGACCGCGACAATGCTACTACGCTATCGTTTGGCGGGCTCTCGTGGGCGTTTTGCCTTTTGAATATCACGGTGGATGAGGAAAAGTGGATTAGGAGAGTACAGAAATATATAGAACTGTACAGTCTTGTCCAAGACGAGTACATAACTTGAATAAGACCTTGGTTCTCCTATAAAGATATCTGGACTGATTTGATGTGGTAACATGATGCTCAGTAAGCATCTTTGCTCAAGCGCGGCGAGTCCCTATAGCTTCCATTAATCTGATCTCAAGAACCAATGCAATGCTAGCTCATTCGCAAGATGGCATTTTTAATAGGTCCTCGCCGGAGATGTTTTCGTCTTTCTTGTTACAAAAGTGGATGGATGGACGGATGTCATGTGCCCCGTTCCACTCAGCCCAGTCAATTTCTCCAATGGCTGGATCCAGAAAGAAGAATTTCTGACGTACGGCAAAAGGGCTCGCTCGGATTTGCACCACCGAGCGACCAATATGTCAGTCATTTTGGCGGCGATCAAACAGGGCTGTACAAGCCCCCGGTTCAAGCTTGAGCCCCTTGCAAAAGGAGCCCCCCCAGAGTTTCTTGCTCCGTCCATCGGACACACCGGCCCTTGTCGCTCTCCCGTAGTTGCAGCTTTTCGCGGGCTTTTGCAGGTCCCCTGTCGGTTGCATCAGTGGCTGGGCTTAGACGTCTGTCGTTGGCCCAAGCTTTTCACAGTGACTGACAGCTCTTTTTTTTTTTACCTTTGGGGGAAGAGGGTGCGTGGTGCCACGGGATTCCACCCCCGCCAATCCCCGCGTCATTGCTGGGCAGATGCAGATGTGGTTTGAAGGCCGTGCCAAGATCAGGCTATACGTTTGAGCCGAGGCAGCAGCGCAATCTTTCTTTGATGTTCCCCTAGAATGACTGTTATTATTATCATTATTTAATTTGTAACCTGCATCTTCCGGAGCCTTCGGAGGTACGAGCCACGCGCACCGGCCTGGACCCGCTGTTCAGCTCCGAGGAGGTGCTGGCAGCTCTGGGGAGCCTTCGGGTTCCCTCCACGGGATCAGGGTCCCTAGCTCATCGGCCGGGCCGGGCGGTGCTCCCCCCTGGGACCTAGTGGGGATGCTCCCTCCCCCAAAGGCCAAGATCAGGTACCTGACTCAAAGAAAATCTTTCTCCGGATTAGATGCCGCTTTTTTCTGTTCTCGTGCCCCGACGTCACACCACTATGACTATTGCAATAGCTGCGTAATCGGGGGAGAAGCATCTGGGGGTCTTGGAGGGGAAGGCCCTTGTCCTTGGAGATGCGAAGCCGCAGCTCGGTCTTCCTCTGACGCCTCCATTGGTCATCTGAGCTGTCGTGATTTTCCATGGCCCAAGTGTTTGGGAGGCACCTCTGAATGATATATAATAATGCCCAACTTCCTCAGCCTTCGGTTTTTTTTTTTTGGACCATCACTAACACAAACACACAATTCAAACACTCTTCGGAGCTCAACTACGAACCAAGCACTCGACCTAAAATAATTGGTCAGAAACAGCCACTCACCTTTAACAACCACACCATCCCACTACTATCCCACCAACTCTTTATTTTTATTTTATTTTTTTATATTTTTTTTTTACAAAGTTACACCCATCTCCCTACCACTCTACACTAGCTTTACAAGTTACACAGACTATGGCACCATCCGTCTACATCCTTCTCCACCGCGACGACAGCGGCATCCCAACCATCCTCTCCGTTTACTCTGAGCTCCCAGACGCCAACGCCGCCTGCTTGGAGCACGCCGCCGAGGCCAAGGTCGAGACCAAGGTGCTCTCGCCGCGCGACCTGCAGCGCTGGGATGCGCCCGACGGCACCTCGTGCTGGGTCGAGAAGCACACCGTCGTGCCCCGCAAGCCCACGCACACACGCCGCCTCTCCAGCCCCCAACGCAAGGACAGCGCCCTGTACGACAACGATGACGATGATGTCATCGAGGTGCAGGACAAGGAGGGCAGCTACGACTAATTTGTAGCAGTTGTGGGGTAGTGAGTAGAAAATTGAGAGGGGCACATTGAAATTCGGAGGAACAACGACATGACTGGTTGACATAATGCGGGGGGGCAGCAAGCTGGGGCGTTTTCTTTGCAACATGTACGATTGACACGAAAGGAGATGACACTTGATTTTGATTGAGATAGATGAATTGCGATATATCCAGACTGGCGAGTAAGAGATAATTAAAGAATCAGCACCAGTACCAAATTTTATTGAATTTTGAATCAAGCCATAATGGCAGCGCTTTCTCTTGCCTTATTTTGCGTTGCAAATATGCCAACAGATAACACCTTTGAGCGAACGAGCTTGAGATACAATGTTGGACAATTAAGCCGGTGGCATAGAAAAGCTTAACACCGCGTGATGCTACTCAAAGTTCGCGCTCAAAACGTCCAACCCTTTTATTAAGGCTCATACATACTTTGAGCTCGTTGAGTAAAGCATGAACATCTCGGGTCGCATTTGCAACATCACCAAATCGACGGTGATAATCAACAAGAAACATGAATCATCCTCACAACAAAAACCATATATATATTCAAGGCTTGTAAATAAAATCTTGGAGAAGCAGGTGATGCTTTCTTGGGCATGGTTTTGGTTCAATGATTGGTGTTTTATCTATCCAACCCAGGGGGGTTGCGAGTGTATAGTTGAAGAACATGACGTGAGCTCAACCAGGCATCCCCAGGGGCGTGCTTAGCCTCCAAGGGTGTCTAGCAGGCAGATATCATCAGTATTTTAAACATCTTTGGTTGGTCTCTCTTTTTTCAGCGACTATGTTAGTATTTGTCCACGTCCCATGTCACATCGTTCGAGCTACATCAAGACAGTATTGTAAAGCTTCGTTAAGTAGGAGGAGACGGCCGATATTATGTGGGGATGGAGATACGTTTTTATTAGATTCCTCTTATAATTAAGCCCTGGAACTTACTCCCATCGGGATCTAGGAAGCCACCACCCCTTTTGCGCTCGATCCTCCCTTCAGTCATCATGTCCATCCCTGTGAGTGCTCTCAATTTCGGCCTCACGGTCTGGAATTCGATGCCCTTCGATTGCCTGCTGGGTATCGAGCACTCGGCGCTGGGAATCGAGATACGGCATTTCGTCCTGTGTCGTGTCCCAGTTCCTCAGCATTGTGTTGGGCTTGGGCTCAGACTCTCTTGTCTTGGGCCCGGAGGAAAAGTCTGCAAGGCCAGTTAGATTATCGTGATTGCGGTGTCGCCGGCAGTGCTTACCATGGCGAAGGATGTTGCCGGGAAGCCGATATCTCTTGTCCTTGGGAGGGCCGTGGCCTGTGGTAACATCCAACTGAACTGTGGAATCCTTGTCTGCAATCTCCGCCCTGGGAATGTGAGGACTATTTATCATGGGGCCTTTGGCCATATGCTTGCGCAATTCCCGTATGAGCTCTTGGTCTTGCAGGGTCACCCGAGTAAGAGTACGGTTGAATGGGACTGCCCCGACATAGCCTACAACAATGGCGAGGATCGCGATCAAGGCGAAAATCTTCATGTTGAATGCGACGGCGAAGTTGGGTGTTGCTGGTGGAAAGTTGTTGAAATCAGTGTCAGGCTGCGAAAGGCCGAGGGACCAGTGTAATTTGGGTGCAAGTTGGTAAAAGAATTTATTTCAGCTCAAGAAAAAGAGTGACATTTATATACGAGCCTACGGACTACAAAGGTTTCGGGTGTTATGCACCATGAGAGGTTCAAATCGTGGGTTTTCGCTTCTCAAGGTAGGCGAGAACTCAAACTATTTGCGTCACTGACCTTTTGGAGCCTTTGACAACCTTCAACGGGTGATGATATATTTCACTTCCCCGTAGCCTATTTCCGATGCGTAAATGACTTACATTTCTCTCGCCCGCCCCCCCCCCTCCTCTTTCTTTTGTCACATTGTTGACCCTTGATATGCTGCGTCCCGCCAAGCTCTCTCGTAATGCACGCATGTATGGACATGAACGAAAGCTGTTCAAGAGGGACTGAGTTTGAATGAGAATGGCCGTGTTTAATAATGAAGCTGTGGCTACTTTATTCCCACTATTGATCTTTACTGTCCATTGTTTAAAATTACATGCCAAAAGTCTAATGACACTGCAAAATGAAACAATAGATAATACCCTAAGCTTCTCATAACAAAATTATGCCATAAATTTGGACTCGTTTATTTATTTATATACTATACGCCTGAAAATCGAGGAGGTGTTTGGTAGCGCCCAGGTGACACGTTGTCGGGCGTCAGAATCATGGCGTATCAGTTTACCATCTTCACCCTAGTGTATTGTCAAGTATAGACTCCTCCAGGGCCGCCAGTAACGGTTTACACTGCAATTAGTGTAGTGGTTTCCGGTTTGGGGTGTGATATATCCCAACACGGTATCTATGTTATGAATTTTATGAATCTATGATGATGAGTTTAGTTTGCTAGTTGATGTTTCATTCCGTCGTATTGCCGGTATTTTTATTTATTCGGGTTATTTATGCAGCTAGGAATTCCTACTAGATCTAGCCCACTCTCGTAACCATAAATCCTTGTTCTGTTCCGCGTTGCGCAGCAGAGCTAACCACCCCGCCCTGCCCGTAGCCGCGAACTTGTGGGCACACACCACAAAGGAAACGCTTGACCAGGATGCTGCGGACTGTGCTTGAAGATGGTGACAACGCAGACTCCTCAGACAGTCAACAAAAACCTTGTGCATCAAGCAAGCCAAGAGGAGGGAAACAGCTTCTGTTTCACAAAGCCCGCGGCTGATCTCAGGCTCTCAGCCAATACGGAAGCGAGCATTATGCATGTTGACCAGAACAGCGCCATGCCCCACCACCAGGAGGCAGCACACACGCCTGTGCGCAAAGCGCAGCTCTAGCTAGCCAAACAACTCTTCTCAGTATTTGCTTCTTCAATGCAGGTCACGCCAGTTAGGACAGGTGCCTGTACAAGTACTTTTTGGAAGCCGGTGGAAGCCCTCATTCGTGATTTCTCAAAAGCGAGGGAAAG
Source organism: Calonectria henricotiae (assembly GCA_020623695.1). Taxonomy (NCBI): domain Eukaryota; kingdom Fungi; phylum Ascomycota; class Sordariomycetes; order Hypocreales; family Nectriaceae; genus Calonectria; species Calonectria henricotiae. The sequence continues at coordinate 37,964 of JAHVYB010000206.1, forward strand.
GAATGTAAATAACAAATCAAGAATACAGATAAAGTAAAGAAGTGATAAATAACAAATGGAAAGAAACTAAATAAACAAGGAAATAAATACATACCTTACGCAAATGACCAAGTTACCAGGGCAGGAGTTGGTTAGGAAACAATTATAAAATAAAATAGTGAATAATATTGGGTTACACCTCAGGTACATGTACTTTGTTGCAAGGGTGGGGTAGACGTACAGCCAGCTGACGGAGTGCAAGTATGCGGCTGTCACCTTTTTGCTCGTCTCCCTCCTTCTCTTTTCCTTTTCATCTCTTCCTTTTTGTCTCTCAATTTCTGTCTTTTTCTTCCATCCCATCATCTAAAACTTGGAGCCACGACTGCAATTACTCCACCTAAGGCGAAGAAATAGAAGCCTCCCGGAGGCTAAGGTGCTAAGGTATTATAAGCTATCCTAAGACTAAGGAATACAAACTATGGTGCAGCGTCACCAGCTCTTCGTCATCGCCAAAGTTGCCGGCCATTATCAGTATCTGGCTGCCGTTCACCACCAATGGCTCTATGGCGTCTCGGCCCTGCAGCAGTGCCTTTTGCTCCTACGAATCTTTTCTACCGAAGCCAATTGGCCAGCCATCAGGCAGGAGTTGGCATATGCCGAAGAATATTACAGGGATAGGGGCCCCCCCAAGGAAAGGCCGACCCTATCATGGCGCGTCAGAGAAGCCCCGAGATTTCCCTTCATTCAGACTGCCCTCATGGTTGGTGCTGGTTACGACATAGTCGAAAGCTCAGCCAAAATCGTCATAATCGAGCCCTTTGGTATGGGGTATGATCAGGGCGATAATAATGATGGCATCACGGTGCTGGACATCACCGATCTGACGCAGGTCAAGTACTGTTTTGTCAATTTTATGGGTATTTCCACCTTGTCTAAAATTTACCCCTTCCCAAGACTTGACCCTTTCCTGACACACTTACCATTTCCTAAGGTTTAGCAATGCTAATATTATATTATGCCAGAACCTTACTTTGAAGAGCAAGATGGCCCCTCGGAGGACGATCGGCGGAAAATGGCATCCTTGCACAAGCCATTAACAGGATGGGAGTACCTTCTCACCTACTACGATAAAGATGATATATTGGTTCAAAACAACATCTCTGTGCCTGAATCTCTCGATGCCAAACCACTGATTGACCTTAAAACTCTTGCCGGTAAATGACCATTCCATCCATTTTCCCTTGTCCAGCTTAGGGATATCGTAATTTATTCTGACGGGTATAGAAACCTGGCCATGGGGAGAATGGAACATAAAAGTGGAATCTGAAGAAACTAAAAACAGCAGTCAGAGCCTGCCCAACCAACCACCAAGCCTCGTGGATCAAAGCATTGCCAAGGTTGTGGATGCCGCACTATCTTCCAATGATTTTGACTACAGAATGCTCGATGAGTCTATTCAGAGCATTCCCTACTTCCAAAATAAGCTTCGTCGGTGCCTCATTACACGGGAGGCTAACAGAGTGGGCGCTTCAGCAGCTTCGGCACCGCTATTGAAGCTTGCCTATGCCAACCAAGATCACCTCGACTGGGAAGTATTCAAAAACATTAGCGTTGAATGCATCAAAGCGGCACTGTCAGGCTCTGAAATGCGTAAGACAAGATCCATCAACATTTCCGGGACATCGGCTGCCCAACCCGGGATAGGGGACGCTTTGTCAGTCCACGGCGGCATTGAAGTTGTCTACGCACTTGATAAACCGACTCGGGAAACAGAAAATGTTACGATCCAGATGTATTCCGATTTGACTACGGCTCGCCCCATTCCAAATTTGAAAAAACTTGTGCTTTCCAGTCCTTTATCAATGGCAATTCCACCATTTAGTTGGCTCCCTACGGGGGCGCCTACACTTTCAGCTTTCCCGATAGTACAATTACTTATCTATAATAAGAACGGCCTCAGTAGCAATGATCCTGAAGTACCAGCGATGGAATACTATTTCCTTGGAGATGCACTTCTCAGCCCTGTTCGAGCAGTCACGAGTTTTTTCCGATATCTCGAATCATGGAAAGGCTCGATGCAGTCGCGCTGGCAAGGCACAGCTCTTCAAGCAGTAAAATGTTTTGCTACCGGATCCTCGACACTTGGGGTATCTCAAGATGTTGAGATCGGACCTTTTCCAGCAGAGACCTACAATTATGCCAAAGCACTGTTTCATACTAATTACATGAGGGGCTGCTATCCAGAAATGCGGGATTTAGTTCCAGGGCAATGGACCATACTTCTCTACCCGAGTTCCCTGTGCGATGAAGGCCATTCACTAAAGGTTGTGGGCAGGTCTGCTACTCATCTTGACCTGGGCTTCAATTATGCCTTTGTTCGTTCCAAGTCTCTTATTAAGGCAACAGCTAAGGAGAATGACCACATGCCAGCTGACATAGAGACTGCTGACTTGGAGGAATTCCTCCAACAGACCGTACCCGGGATGGACACCAGCAAGCTGCAAGAGCACAAAGACGTCCTAATTCGACAAATATATGGCAATAAGCTATCTGATGAGGAAGTGCGACGTCTCAGGCCCAACATACTCAAGCGCCTCAGCGCGGGCCAGGCGAGTGATTTATTGAAGCAGTTCATAGCCAACTTGGCCAATGTTGAAAGAAAGCGCCGATCGTCTCGCATCAGACCTGGTATGTTATCGGCCTGTTTCACTGGCATGGCCTAAACTGACACCTTCCAGAACGAGTTCCAATTCAGAGTGAACCTTTGGTCTTTGTGTTGGGTTGAACGCAGAGCAGGTGTGAATTGAGCAATAATACGTCAATGCGGTATCAAATAAATAGATAAATAAAATAAGCTTGGAATTATGTTGTATTGTTTAGGTTTAGGTTTATTTATTTATTTATTCATGCTCCTATTCTTGTTGGTTTCATTACAACACTATAATATGTGGCTAATCCCTGGGCGATAAATACCAGCGGAGAGCCCGGCTACTTCTTCTAGCTCAACGGTATACTCAGAAGGGAAATGGAAATGGAAATGGTTGGCATTGTTGGGAGCGCCCCAGCCAGCAAAAGAAATCTAGCCTAGCAAAGCTTTCCGTTTTGTATCCATGCTTGGTCTCTTCCTCAAGGCATTGTGGCATGCGCTCCAGTAGTCAATGCCCCAAAGACATCATCCTCCAGTGTCGTCTCCTCATTGCCCTAGTGCTTGGTCTTTTCTTTACCGAAACGTTGTCTAGTTTGGTTCAGGCATTTCTGCTCTGCTGCCATCTTTTTATGGGCAGTGCGCAGTTCCGAAAACCCGGCTCTTTGGGATCGGTTGATCGGATCCCAATGCATCATCATTCTCTGCAATGAGACCCATTGTGGTTGCCATGGCATGGCATCAGTCCCGTCAACAGTAGAATTCACCTGCGCTTGAAAAAATCACTTCCTCATCCTGGTCTTTGATGGGACTGTCAACCATAGAAGTCTGGGTGTGTTCAACCTGCGCCCGCGTTTCCTGGACATTAGAACATATGGCGGCATCAAGTATAATTCCCAACACTGGCCTCTGCTGGGCCTTGTCAAAAAGTCATATCGACCAATTTTGCTTCTGCTTCTGACACAGCCCCTTTTAATGCTCCTTTTCCTTGCTTGATGCCTAGGGGGTTCTATTGGAATATTTGCCGCGGCCAAAGGCCGTCGCGGTCACTGCCCATGCCATCCAATTCATTATCTAACTATTGCACTCCAAGGCACAAGGGATTACTTTATCAATTGTTCCAATGGATGCTTTTGCATTGATATTTACTATTGAAAACCCCCAGGTAAAAATACTACCCGATAATTCCCAACGCCCGGGCCTCTGGTGATAAGGACGCCGCCGTCCTTCATGCCATTGGATGATCAAATAGGTCGCTCTCGCTCCCAGGTGAAGCTGTATTGACCGAGTCTATTCTCGAGTTCGAGGAGTTCGCTCAGGGCATTATGCTTCTGGCCTTTCGTAGATGATTCAAAATCTAGGGCATGCTTTTATTATTGAGCAGCAGGCTAGCATGCGCCCCGGTTGTTTATATCTGTTAGCACGGTGCACTCTGCTACTCGTAAAAAATGTGCAGATCCCTCATAAGCAGGGCGTTTTGCACCCAATCCCGATAGAGGGTCCCTTGAACGGTTGAACCCATGGACCCGGTGTTTACGTAGGCGTCTTCACAGATGCCAACATCCTGATAGATGGCGAGTCCCAGCATGACTACGCCAAAGAAATCATGGAGCGGCTTGGTTGATTTATCTCTGCCGGGGCTCTCCGCCGATTGGGACGATGACATCTGCCAGACGACCTCGAGAGGACTGATATGGGTCAAGAGAAGCCTGCAGTGAATCATACGTCAGACTTTCAGGGGAACACAGCGATAGAATCATACTTATTTCGAGGGAAAGGACTTGGAATTTAGGGCCATTTCCTTCAAACAAACAGTTAGTTAGTTGCAATGTATTGAGTGCGGGACCCTGTCGTCTGTATCTTCTTCGCGAGCTTTTTTGGCCTTTCCTTTGGCTATGTGAACAAAACCTCAAGATGATGAGAAAACTACCAAGACAGTTGATTTCGGTGGAGCGAGAAAGTGTTTCTGGAGGTGGAGTGCTGCGGGGAGAAGTTGGAGTTTGCATTATAAAGTGTTTGCACGTGTAGTTGCTGTCAAACGCTGGGAGCTTGTAGACTTCTGTCAGTCATCCATTAGCTCTGGGTTTGTTTAATCCCCCACGATTGACTCGCTCACTCGGTAGGTATCCGGAATCTCGCAAGGGAAGCGATTCAAGATGCATCCGTGGTTAGTCTCGCCCTGGACTTCGGTGGGAAGAAGCCCCATAGTCAGTTACAGTGCGGCGTTGGCATTTGGGGAGAGTTATGCTCTCCTGTCCTCCAGCAGGCTCTGGGGGGTGGACATGTTTTCAGGCTCTCTCTTGAAAGAGAGCATTATGGATGGCCTTGTCGTATCGAAAATGGCATGATGGACTACGTGGGAGCGCCGGGAAGGGCGGAAGGGAACAGGCTCCCGTGAGAATTGAACATTGAAACGTTGGAGAAGACAACTCCTCGTAGTCTTGCTCGTCCGATTTGTCACCCACCCATGTCGATTACCTGTATAATATTTGAGTACGTCCTTCAAGTAGAATCTATCTTTTCTATGGGATATTTGCGTTGAGACTCCACGTTTGTCCCTCAAAGGAATTACCGGCACTATTTTCAGTGCGTCTCGGGCGTGCAGGCGATGGAGTTCCTAGTCTTAAGCAGAACTTCTTGGGGTTTTGATCAACATACCCATACTCCAGGCTGTAACGGTTTAATTGGGGCCTAATTCGCGGTATGACTAGGGTTTGGAGATGCTTTTTGGACTGCCGTTGACGTTGTTTATTACGTGGATGACAGGAGACATGGCATACCAGTCCATCATGCACTAATGGAAAACCCAATGAGTGACTGGCCTGAAATCAGTAACCTAAATAAATCTAGCCTTCAATAATGTGGTTGAAAGCTAATACGATTTATTAGTTCACTCTTCTCATTAATTCTACCTTATTTCCTGCTCCATTGTCCCATAATTCGAAGGAAGAATAGCCTGGTGTGTCATGTCTTCTTCAATTTATCTGCTATACCGTATTTGCTTGTGTTAGCACGGCTTAACCCTGTTTCGTTCGCGAATTTGACTTGCCACGGCGGAGAGAGCATGTTGAAGCCCGCGAGTTGTACACGCAGTTTGCACATGCGCCAAGTTGTTCACGGCCGAGCACACGGCAAGACTGGAACATTGGTGTAGCCCTGTTATTCTCAAAGTCACAATAGTCGCAACAGCCTTCCGGGGGCGAGTCACCACACAATTGTATTGCAAGAGCGGTCATGTTTGGCTGTCGGGTGAAGTCGTATGCCCTCCCATTTTTCTAACTTGGATTGATATCGAGCATGTGCTTCATCCAATGCATCTCATTAGTAAACTGCCGGCCAATCATTGCGTAGCAGTTATACTCACGACGTGTTTGTGAAGAATCTTGCGGAAAATTGGGAATTTTGCCAGCTTAAGTTGGCCAAGTGCATACATCGTGAATTCACGAACGCCCCTGGTTAGCATTTCGACTCCGTTCATTTCTGCCACCGTTGGTATTTTGAGTCTGATCAGTGCGCCTTTATAGCGTAGCTCAATGCGATCCTCTTTCAGAACTGTATCTAACGGATCTCCATCTGCACTGACCAGTTGGGCTGGGTGGTTCGTATTTATAGACTGGCTCAGGGGACTCGTACTTTTGGGATGGCCGAGGAGACTCATATTGTCGGACTGGCTGAGGGGTTTCGTGGTGACGAGCTGGCTTCTGGTATTGAAGTTCCGGGTGATTCTTTGTGCAAGTTAGCTCAAATATCCCGCACTTTCGTACCCGTGAAAATACCTGTTTGTTGACTAGAAATATGTATTTATCTCTGGCCTCCATATATTCCCTCAATGCGTTCTGTTTTATATTAATATGAAGCCGTAAAGTAATTAAATTCATATTACCATGTGTTCCCCATTCCATTGGAAGGATATTGCCTGGTAATTAACATCTTCTTCTGTCATGGTGCAAGGGTTAATGCCCAGCGGCCAGGTCATATCACGAAGGCCCATCTTTGCAGCTGACTATCTCGCCCTCGCTTGTGCCAACTACGTCGATGTAACTGGTTTACCCAGTTCAAAACCTTCACCGGGAAAATATGGCACTTTTTCGTACAGGTGTTCCGGGATATCTGCATAATTGTGGTGGAGAAATGCCTGATGTTGTGCCAACTTATTCTTATCTGCATCTCGTGCTTGGCACGGGAAACATCCTTCAGGGGCTGCACGAGTGAATCGGGGGCCAAGGAGAAGGGAAACGTACCTTCGCAATGGTACTTCTGATGTGAGGAGAAGTAAAAGAAGAGAAGAGATAACATCGTGTTTGTTTGCTCGAAGTTGATGTGTGCGTCTGATTCTGTGCGTCGCCTGGTTTCTACGACTGCACACATCAATCTATTAAGAAGCCCCCAAGCAACCAGACAAAAGTAAATCACTCCGATATTAAATAACAACATAGCAAGCTGTTTTTCGTCATTATTTTATGCCTATTCTTTGCCATATTTTGTAGATCATGGACAAGAGGTACGATATGTTTCTTCATCCATACGCCACATGGAGAACGTCCCTCCCCCCCTCCCCCCCATATACTGATATACTGCGCTCTATGCATGTATATAACTACAGTTGCCTCAGCTTCGAGTAAACTTAGCATCACTATCATTTGATATGCTTCTATAACCACATGTAGTACATAGCCATCAAACCCCCATCTATTCCCAACAACTGCATTGCAACACATAAACAATCGCCTTTTAATATTCGTTAGTTAGATGAGGCAATCATATAAAAAAAGCCCTGAAGGGTGTGTTTTAACCTCCTCTCCTAGGCAAGGGGCTACATAACATCCATTTTAATGCCTAGTACAAGAGGCAGAATGGGGGTTAAACCAAGATCATTTCGAAAAGCATTTTCACATGGGCATTGATTTTTATCCAAAAGGTCTCTCTCAATTCAAGTATATAACTTCTTGCTATACACCGAAAAACCTATCCACCATATCACAAAGGAATGACATATTTCCCCCAACCATAAACCCAATTTCCCAGATGCATCCTTAGCCATTTGCAACTCAGTCCCAGACTGAGAAGCTGTATTTCGTTAATCCAATTTCAATTCTAAATCTCGCTTTCTTGATCTAGAGGCCCAAGGTCATACATCATTTCTTATGTGCTGCGCACCCAAGATTTTTAGCTTACAGACCCATCATGCGGCGCCACTTAGCCTTGGAGGCATAGCCAGTATTGGCAGCGTGGTCCGCTGCCTGGGTGACATAGACGGTCTCAGGGGCCTTGGTGGTCTGAGTAGCTAGTGTCTTGGCCGCCTCGGACATGCAAGAGGCAGGACAGCCAGTGGGGCAAGAGCCAGAGCCAGAGCCAGAACCAGAACCAGAGCCGTTCTCCGTAACGGTGACGGTCCTCTCAGCTCCGGTAACAGTGACGGTTTGCGCACTGCCACCTCCAGTGACAGTGACGGTTTGAGCATTGCCACCTCCAATCGTTACAGTCTTAGCGCCGCCCGGCTGGGTAATATAAACAGTGCTGGCGCCGCCATTGCCGCCCTGTTCGGTCACAAACACAGTGGAAACGCTCGGGGAGGCAGTTTGCGTAACAGGAACGATGCCAGTGTGTCCACCCATGGTCACGGTAACATATTGAGTCTGGACTTCGCCGCCACTGCCAGGAGTCTCGCCGCTGTTCTCACCTCCGCCAGGGGCAGTATAGGTCTGGGTAACAACGGTTTTCTCAGGAGCGCAGCCAGCACAAGTGGGGGACATGGTCATGGTAATGTAGCTAGTGCCGTGGCCGCCGCCGTTGCCGGGGGTATCACCGCTATTCTCGCCGCCGGTGATATCTGGGGTAGGGCCGGGAACCTGGCCAGTTCCGGTGCCACCAGAGCCACCGCTGATGGTCATGGTGACAACGGAGTAGGTTCCAGAGTGGGTGCCGCTGCCGGGGATGCTCATGGTGATAAGACTAGTAGAGTACTGGCCCTCATTACCAGTCACGGAGCCAGGGACGCTGGAAGCACCACCCCCGACAGTAGGAGTAGTTTCAGAAATCCGAGTGCTCTGGCCCTGAGTATATCCGCCACCGCAGGTGGTGCATTCAGGCTGGCCGTTCTCCGTAGCAGCGGTGGTTTGAGCGATGCCAGTGCCATAGGGGCCAGTTCCAACAGCAGTAGGGATAACATAGGTCGACTCGGAGTAGACAACTGTAGATCCCTTGCCGTTGGTGTTGGGGACAGTGTTAGTGAGAGTGATAATGCTAGTGCGGCCACCAGAACCGCCAGGGCTGCTTGGTGTCTCGCCACTGTTCTCTCCACTGGTAACATCGGGTGTGTTCTCAGGGACCTGTGCAGTGCCAGTCTGAGAGTTGTCGTATGAGGACAGACCAGGAACGGAGGCAGTCTCACCAGAGCCAGGAATGGTCTCAGTGTTAGCGATGCCAGTTCCATAGCCACCGGTTCTGACGGCAGTGGGGATAACATAGGTCGACTCGGAGTAGACAACTGTAGATCCCTTGCCGTTGGAGTTGGGAACGGTATTAGTGAGGGTGATGATGCTGGTGCGGCCACCAGAACCGCCAGGGCTGCTTGGTGTCTCGCCGCTGTTCTCTCCACTAGTAACATCAGGTGTGCCCTCAGGGACCTGGGCGGTACCGGTGTTGTAGTTGGAAGTAGCAGTCTCACCAGAGCCGGGGATGGTCTCAGTGTTTCCGTTGCCGCCGCCAGGGACAGTGCGAGTGTTGACAGAGCCAGTGCCGTAGGAGCCAGATCCCACAGCTGTGGGAATAGCGTAGGTAGACTCGGAGTAGACAACTGTAGATCCCTGGCCGTTGGCGTTGGGAACAGTGTTGGTGAGGGTGATGATGGTGTAGTGGGAGTTCTCAGAGCCGCTGCCGCCAGGAGTAGAGCCGGTGGGGACAGAACCCTCAGCAGATGAAGAGGTCGCGCCAGTCTCAGAGCCACCAGCGCAGTTGGAGCAGGGGACAGTTAGGTCCATGGTGGTGTGGCTGGTGATAGTAGATCCCTGCTCATCAGTGTAGGTAACGCCCACATTCTTGGTGGTCTCGACCTTGGCAACGCTGGAGGTGACAGTAGCGTCGAAAGCGGAAGTGAGAGAAGCAGGAATGCTGGTGGCAGTGACGATGCCGACGGAGCCGTCTCTGATGGAGCAGACCTCGCCAACAGTGAGGGTTCGGGTCTTAATGACAACGCCGCCGCCGTTGATGTAGTTGTTGCTGCCTTTGGTAGCATCAGGAGGAAGGATGACGTCCTGGGTGATGGTGTGGGGAGACGAGTCCTTGGCCACGTGGGTAGCAGCAGATCCCAAGCAAGCGCTGAGTTGGTCTTCGCAGTCGGAATACTTGAAGTTCTGGCCGGCAGCAGAGGAGCAGCTCTCGAATTGCTTGTAGCAGGCAGAAGAGCAGGCAGCGTCGAGTTTGGGGAAGGTCTTAGAGTCGCTTCCCTCGCCAACAATGAATCCACCAGAGCTGTGGGACTGGACAATAGGGCAGTTTCCACCCAGAGCATATGTGAAGGTGAAGATGGTAACCTGGCGGATGACAACAATGACAGGCTGGGCAACAATATGGGTCACCTCAGAGACTGAAGTGGTAACAGAGCCCCCAACGCCGGTGTGGGTCTCGGTCACGACGAGGCCCCCAGTCTGTTCGGGGCTGGACTCGCCAGACTCAACGGCAGCGCTGGTGGAAGAGTTAGACCAGATGCCGCCACCGGGAGTGGGGATTGCGGCGTTGCCAGTGCCAAGGATGATGGAAGACGATGTGTAGGGGGCAGAGGAGCCCTGCTCAGAGACAGGAGTCTCAGGAGAAGACTCCCCGCCAGTCGCAGTACCGATGGGAGGATAGGTGGAACCGCCAGGAGTCTGGCCAGAGTTCTCTCCGCCAGTAGTCTTGGAGTCGGAACCATAAGACGGGATGGCAGATTGGTTGGAAGACTCTCCACCCTCAGGGGAGTAGGAGACAGAAGCAGTCTGGCCAGAGTTCTCTCCTCCAGTAGTCTTGGGTTCGGAACCGCCATAAGACGGGATCGGTTTCTCGCCGGAGGATTCTCCGCTGGTAGTAGCAGCAGCAGATTCGCCTAGTGTAGTGTAATAATCACCGTCAGCAGGGCAGTCTTCATCATCGACAGTGCCAGTTTCGGAGCTGGACTCACCTCCGGTCGTGGCGGCAGGAGCCTGGTTAGTGTTAGTCAAGGCAGCGGTACTGCTAGCCTTGGCGGCATCGCAGTATGTGCAGTCCAAAGTGATGGTATGATCAACAAAGAGAGTGCTGCCGTCAACGATCGAGGTCAGTGTAGTCGGGACGATGGTCTGAGTGTCAGTAACGGGGTGGGCAGTTCCATCGGCTCCATTGTAGCTTTCGTGGGTGACGGTACGAGTCAGGGTAACAGGACCCTGGCCGTACGCTCGCTTGGCAACTCCGGCCGAAGCCTTCTGGGCAAAAGATTGCAGCGCCAGGGCTACAAGGCCGTACTTGGACCACATGGTTGGTTGTTTTGCTCGAGTAGCTTCGTTTAAAGTTGGTTTGAATGCAAGTGTTCGTTTTGCAAGGAATGAAATACTCTATCAAAGAGCAAAGTTGTTAAAAATGGTCGTTTGGATGAAGGCGACCTGTCACCTTAGAGAACGACAAGAAGAAATCCCCAAAGCTGGGAAATAGAAATGAATGGTATAGGTAGGAAAAGAGAGAGACAGGAAGGCGTGAAGAGAAGGAATAAACGAACGACAACGAGCGACGGCAAAGGCTTCTTAAAGAACTGTGAAGATGCGGCTTCCAGCCATAGACATGGACGAGTTGCCTCAGAACACAGGGTATTCCACATCGGAACATTGGCTGGGCCACCATAGGGCGTGTGCAAACGCCCCCATGTCACCGATCGGAGTTGATTGGGGTGGCCTGAATATGAGACGTGGTGATGGATATTGGACCCAATATGGACACACACCCCGGCAGCCCATTGCGGGAGGATTCAAGGCAGACCCAAAGCCAAACGGCCTGCCGGGGCTGTGGAGGAAATATAGACGAGACAAGCGGGTGGTGGCGACCGGGGTATGGCTGCTTGGCCAAGATGCAGCGTCGTGCCATATGGTGAGAGGCATTCAGTTGCATCTGCGTATTATAGGACATGGTTCATTGGTCGCCAGACGGGTGCGAGGGAAAGTGGCGACATGAGGTTCGACTCTGGCTTCAGAGTAGGACGTCCATTTAGCCACGGCAACTTCGCTTCTGGTAGCTCAAGATGTTTGCGTCCGCGTGTATTGGAACACATGAGTTGGGATGGTATCGAAACGGTGTTCCCTGATCAGCGACCGGGATTCACCAAGTTACGGAGAGTTAAGCCATAGTGTTTGAGGCGGCGGTTGACAGTCGCACGCAGACGGAGCTGACGTGTGAGAGGCCAATCAGAAGCCGCGGCAAGTGCCGTTTGACTCTGTCGATGGTCCTGGGTAAGATTGCCTGCTCAGTTGATGATCGCGGTTTGTTTGCAGCAGACAGGCTAGCACGACGCTAGAGTTGGGGGTTGTGAGGAGACAGACGGGTGGCATCGCGGCAGGGATTGGAGATATGCATAATATTCGCAGGGGCTGCACCTCTTTACGTCTCACAAAAAAGGAACAAGGGTGTGGCGGGAATAAGCCAACCAACGGCCAGAGGGGGGAGAATCACGGATGACTAACTAAGGCACGATACACTACAGCTGCAACATCCCAGGACCACGCTTCGTCTCAAGTCCGAGCCACCCCTCAGATGTCACCCACTACACTGGCCTCATCAGCACCGTCTTTGGCCAGACAGCACGTCCGGGGTACCCTTGTGATCCGAGCGGATCGCCCACAGTACAGGGTGCCCCATCTCCCGAATCCCACCAAACCAACAACCAGAGAGCCAGGGCTCCGTTTCATCAGAGCATGTAGGAGTCTAAAACATACCAACCCGGGATATATGCCGTTTCAGAATGATCTTCCGCCAAAATGTGAAGCAGTTCCTCTGCTGCTTTTTTTCCGGGCGTCAACGCCACATCCCACATGCAGACGCAGGTGCCAAGGCACCATCCACCCACAATTGGCTCGCCATCTGACGGCTTCTAAATGCCAGATGGGACTTTGGTCCGTCCGTCCTGGCTTCCTCAACTCCGTCCCTGAACATATTCCCCTGTTTCGGCTCATCGGAAACCTCGTCACCGCCGTAGAGCAACAATGCCGTCCTTACTTCGCCACCCACCACTAAAAATTAGCCCAGCTGCCAAAAAAAGAAAAAAAGAAGAAAAAAAAAAAGGACCACCAAGCTGGATTTCCAATTAACGGGGGGGAGCTACGGCCATAGGTTGATATCCAGTTTGCCATATGCTGCGTTATATGTGGACCGTTTTGCATCTGCGGCCCTCGAGTCAACCCGGAGACAGAACTTCCACCTACTACTCACAAGACCCGAACCGAAGCGTTGGGCGGCTACGCACTACTCCATCCCAATAAACGTGAGGCCCTGGAGAACATGTCGCTCTTATTTCCAGGGACGCTTCGGCATGTCGTCGGCGTTTAGCATATGCAGTTCTCCCAATTGCAGGAGGATGGTCTCATTTCACCCTGTCTATCAGCTTCATCCTGGCTGCCGACTACCGACCATCCCACCAAAATTACCGTTGACCGGATTACACGCCAGTATTTCCACGATCCAGCCCGTGCACGGTTCTCTCATATAAATTGGGATGAACACGCCCAAATTCACACTTGCCTTCTGGTGTGCTTACTACCCAGCGGAGCAGCATCTGACCACAAGCAAGCCGCCCCAAGTCATAGACATGGATATCCTTCCATGGTTTTTGAAAAGGGTCCATGCGGGCATGCCTCGTTGAAACACTACGGATGTGTCGGTCCTCTCTAATAATAATGAATCCTCAAGTAAATAATCCATCCAAATAATCTGCTGAAGGCTAATCTCGATTCATCGCCCAGCCTCAGCCGCAATCAATTTTTGTAGAGGAATATGTGAATCCGATCGAAACATGACGGGAGCTGGCTTCAAATTGATCGAACCGGGATGCTATTAATAGAAGTGTTTGTCTGGGGGTTGGGTCCAAATAAAATAAGAAAGCAAACTTGATATTCCCCATTCCTCATTAGTAGTATTTTGGGAGACCGGCGGACTCCAGCTGCATGTCGGTTCGTCGCATACTTTGTGAGAATATGACTTGTCGCAGAATTCGCGACTTGGGTGCGGCGAAGGTGATGTGAGTGATTGTTCCGGATTGATCGCGGCGCAATCAATTCTGCATCAGTGTTGCATTAGCCCAATGACGTAAATGCGAAAGGACTAAATATACGCCACACTCGGCATCTAGCTCTCACGAGAAGAGATGAAGCTGAAACCCGTCATCGATCGGATGGCGCGGGAGGCACCTCGGGGTCTATACGACGATGCATTGATTCCATGAAACCGTGCCAGGAACCATAGTCGAGCCAAACCTCGCTAGGGTGCCAAGGTCGTCATCCACTTAGCGTGTCGAGCTTTCATCTAGGCATACGCAAGCCCGGTGATGCGCCGAGAAACTCAAGGACAGATACAGGGTAGCTATGTAAATTCGATGCAATATAACATTGATATTTCAACATTGCAGCTCTTGGAGGCCCAATGGTAATTTAATTTTTGAGATTCCATGCGCGATATTATTGTATTCGGTTGACAAGTAAATTTCACTTGTGTGGCTTAATCCAGTCACCGCTAACTGGATGGAGGCTCATCTCACCATTGATAAATGGTTCGTTAGAGAGAAACGTCGGTATTTTGCTTCTGTAACACAATAGATATACCAACTTCCCCATATCCAACCACCGCATTTTGGGAGAGGAAGGTCTTAACGCGGCTAGTGGTGGTCCGTGGGTTGAGCAATGAGAGTTTGCTTAAAGTATGAATAAAGGTATTGATGCTCCAAATAAGGCCATATAAGACCCGAGAGTTATGAAAATGATATTAACGTTGATATTGGAGCGTTCCAGCTTGGACATACCGCGATATTCGTCGGTATCCGTAATTAACAAGAACGGAGAAACTGTTGTATCGTCACCAAGGAAAAGACAGATCATCAATGTTATCCGCAGCCTTCGAGCTTTAGTGGTAGAACATTATTACTGAAGCTATGTTCTGATTTGCCTTTTTATTGTCTTTTTATCCTGTCAAGTTATCCTTTCCTAGAGAGCAGTATGTTTTGTCACCACGTAGAACACTAGGCTGCGAGCCTGTGCTTTTTGACGTTGAATGTTGAGCTTTCATTTGTATTCTATTTCCGGGAAAAGAAGCCTGCCATGATTTTAGGGCACTGATTTCGCCGCTAAAACTATTTACTTGGGCTCTAGGTTTGCGGGTCGTCGTGTCACGACAGATACGCAGACCACACCAGCCTTGTGCACGACCTGCCGGAGAATTCTTGATTCTGATGAATGATGGTCTACTCGTAGCACAGGCCCTAAGTTTCACGGCAATACCGCCACCAATTACTTACAAGGCCCCTCTAATAACAAAGATATTGAATGCTGCCGCATATTATTGGGGCTTGATGGGATGGAGAGACACCGAGCCCTGCGAATTCATTGTGACCAAAGCTTCTACCATATCAGACAAGACGAAGAGGATCTGAACGCATGCTGGATGTGGCAGATCTATATTACCGAAGGCGCTAACATGCTTAATATGGCCACGCTAGAAGCACAAACCTTTACCAGAGATTTTTCTGTCGACCCGTAAACTGATTGTCACCGGTAGGTGCGTTAGGACGCTTCCGCGCTAATAACGGGTTGGAAATGATGGCGAAGTGTTAGAGAACTTTGAGCAGGGCTGTGTATATTCGAAGCTGTCCGGGCACGTCAAAGCGCGACAAAAACCAAGAAATAAAATCAATATAAAACCAAGCAGTATAATTCTATACTGCTTTAGTTATTTGTAAACAATATTAATTTTATAGCAATATGTACTGTCATGGAGCTGTGGTCATGACGTGCATGCAATATCATTTTCGATGGAGTCTCTGGCCAGACAACATGTTGATAAATGAAGCCGCTGCACCAACACCAAATTGCCCTCCTTGGCTCTCCGATACTCTTCTGCAAGAAAAACAGACCCTATCTTCTCTATTCATTACAATGTTATAGTTCAAAAAGAATACATGTGATGTTTTATTTTGCGTTGTTTTTGCCTATGTGTTGTCATGGGCGATGGCCTTAGCCTACATGAACGACAGTGCGATATTCACGAGGTCTTCCAATTCTCATATTTCATTAATTGAAACCCGCTAGGGTCTACTGTGAGGAAGGTAAATGCGGAAAATAATAATTTAGAAGAGAACTGGCTTATCCCTTGTATTTACAAGTGCACTTGGTCACCTCATGCTCGGCAGTAGGACAACATTCATTCCAACTACTCTGGTCTTCGACCATCAGAGGATAAGTCTGGCTTAATTATTCTTGGCTGGATCAACCACGATATGATGGAAATGCATGACTAGGTTTGTAATATCATAACTCTTGACTCTTCGTCATGCTCAACTGGTACCGACATGTCGCGTGCCGTAAAAGAGCAATGCTGGCCAGTTCAGTTCAGGCAGGCAGTTTTCCATTGCTACCAATGCTTTAATAGTGTAAAATCGCCGTGAACAGCAGCTCTAGCCGAATGCTAAAAATTTGGCACACCATCTCCCGAGGTGAATTCACTATGCAGTATTAAACCATGGATAAAGAAGTGGCCATGGTATAAAATGGTCGTAATTGTTCACTGGTATGATATATTGGCACTTCTAACTGAGGATTTTTTTTGCTATAGGGTAAATAATAGGGCGTACACTTTGCAAAAAGTAATAAAATAAGCGGTATCCGTACTAGGCACCATTATTAGGGCAAAAGGCTTCAACTCAACACTTGGGAAATTCTGCTCCCAATAAGCAAGTTTATTTGCATCTGAGGATGCCGCCCAGAGACGTGTGGATATTGCTACAAACTACCGACTGAGCAGTAAAATATTAACCTCCAAAACAACACTCTCAAGCCCAGAAGCTTTGAACCAAGGTAAGTCGCAGCCTCCTCCACACAATATGCAACTAACATTTGCCATATCCATTGTCTTTCTCCTCTTTTTTTATGTATTTTTTTACCTCCGAACCTACACCTCCCCAACCTGGAAATCCCCTCAATGTGGAGTCTCTTGCCATCAACCAATATTGGCGTAAGTGACCTCACGCTCTATGCCCTGTGCCTTTGTAACATTTCATGAATAGGCGCAATATGAATTGTCGGGGCAACGAATATCTGGAATATGGTGGCCCTTTTATTATCAAGCGATTGGCACCCTCCTTTGAACACCTAACAATCTCAGCCCCTCGCATTTGACAAACTCATTCACTAGGTCTTATTCATGTTTAGCCCTAAAGCATGTTTAGGCATTGTTGTTCATGCTTTCTTCAATTTGGGACTTGGACTTTTGGCAACTGGGGGTTCGAAACAGTTGCAAACGCAGCCCCTGGCCTAGAGCTGCCCATGACAAGGCATTCAATGCGAGTTGAGCGGTTGAGTTTGCCGACCCACCGGGTTTATAACGAAGCAAGCCGCGCAATCGCCACGCGAGACGCTTCGGCCGTGGCGCCGTCTTTCGCCAAGAAGTGCACAAGTTCGCGAGCCCAGCTATTTTGCATTGATTGGCTATGTCTCATAGACCACCGTTCGCTTGGTTGAGGCTTGTCTTGAATACTGGGTCATGATTCGTCGCCAAAAGTATCCGATTGGACCAGGTATATCTCGAGCCATGTGCCGATGATGTTCGATCTGGTCACCCAAGCAAGATATGCAAGCAAATCATTCAGCATCAAGGTATTCTGAAAGCACTTTACGGATAACACTGCTCATCTCCGCCGCGATTGCGACACTGAGCCAACAGAGTTATGGGTGCGTCTTGGCCCCGTCTTGGTGGTTGAAGACATTCTGACGACAGCTTGGCACGTCGCCGAAACCCATTGCTGAGATATGATGGGCAAAGTGGGACCCTGGTAATTGTCATGGGATTCTAGTACGGCGCAAGGCTTTACCTAAAGATTAGGACCAGTGGCATGAGTCGGTATCTGGAGCCCGCCATTTACAAGGGCTTGCGGCTGGCCTGTCATTCTTTCCAGTGGATCCCAGTGGAGTGGTGGCATGTTGGGACAAGGGAGTGACAGAGGCTTGGGCTGACAATCCCGCCGCCACCCAACTGCCCGTATATCCGGGTCAGCCTGTTTTATTATGTGATTATCATGTATACGTATAGAGTTCATGCAGAGCAAAGTTGGAATGGACGAGACCGGTGCTTGGGTCGGCGACATTTTGACCCTGGGGGACATTGGTGTATGCTCATAGGGCAGACGGGTTGCAATGATGTGGTTCATCCCGAGCGATTTTGCCCGAACAACAAGGGTGCCTGGGTAATTGACATGTTGCAAAGTTGAGGCTCAAAGATGCAGTGCAACATGCAGAGTTATGGATGCTTGCCTGCCGAATTTGGCAAAATAGAGTCACCTTGATAAGCGGATCTCCCGGCAATAAAAATGCGTACAGCCGGGATCTAAATGGATCGAGAGGATGCCATGGCCGTTTCGGGCCTAGCCGGCGTTACACCCAACTCGTCATGAGCCGGACTCGACGACAAGAGCCGGGGGGCGCCGCACTGCTTTTGTAAACGGTTCGTGGGGGGGCAAAAATAATTGGGACAAAACCTCTCTCGCTTCCCTCGCCTAATCGTCACCCTTTCTTCCTCACTCCCAAAAGAAGACAGCGCTGGGAATTTCTCGGCATCCTATCTCATGATTAATTGTCGACCAAAATGCTTCAACGCCGTTCTATGAGCGGAGCTCGACTCAAGAGGTAACAAACGTCCCTGTCCCATTGTTGACATACCCCACCAAGTTGTTTGACCATCTCTACATGGATCCATCCAACATGACTAACACAACAGACACAGATGGGCGATTCTGAAAACATGGTGGTCCGATCTGGGCATGGACACTGAGAGCCTGCTCTTGATGATGAAGGGCGCGCTAGCACCCACAATTGTCATTGCAATGTCAGTAATCATAAAACAAAGAATGGGCCAGTTGCCCCGGATCCGCTAACCGCCTCCCAGCTCGCAGAGCAATGCTGTTGCAGACGTCACTACCACCACCGGCTATCTAGCTGCCCTGATAGCGGTCTCAGCGCAATGCTTGCTGCCCCGCGCCAAATTTGTCAAGGTCATGTTCTTTTGCCTTCTATCGCTCTGTGTTACAGCGTCTGTCTCCTGCTTGGCCATCTACACAGCAGTCAAAGCGCGACACCCGGACAACAATGTGGGCGACAACCAATATGACAGCAATGCCGCCGCCGTCGCTGCTGTTTGGCTTTTTTTTATGATCTGGTTAGTAGCTTATTGAGACTTGGTGATGGCTCAAATAAAAACTGATGCACGTATCATGCAGGATCGGGAATGCCCTACGCGCCTGGCGCATGGCCGAGTTGACAGATCCCATTGTATCTTCTTCCATTTTTGCTTTGGTGGCTCTTACACGTGCTTCTAACTGGACCAACGCACAAGATGGCTTCGACTTTTGCGTTCGCGTCATCAAGACCTTTCTTATCGGCTTTGGGATTGCAACGGGGGTATCGCTGTTCGTTTTGCCCAGGACCTGTCGTGGAAGTGTCTTCAAGGATATCAATACCTTTGCCAACGAAACGAATGCGGTTCTTAAGGCACTGACCGAGTTTGTCAACACGGCCTCTAGGACGAGTTTTTTGACTAGGCAGAAAACATATGTAGCGTCGGAAGATGGATCGTCTGGGCAAGAGGCCGACCAGACCCCGCCTGAGGGCAGGTTCGCCAATGCTCGAACTCATCTCCTCAACGCTTCAAACACGCTGAACGCCCTCGAAGCAAAACTTCAGGCAGATCTGAAATATTCCAAGAACGAGGTGGCCTTGGGGAAATTGTCCAGCACAGACCTTGAAGAAATATCCATACTCCTGAGAGGCGTCTTGCTCCCCTTGTCTGGGATGTCACTTCTTCCAGTCATAGTCGACAGTTTTACAGAAGCAGAGGTCCGCATTTCAGCCAAGGATGAAGAGCCACTTGATTCAGTTATCAGAGACCAGGTGCTCATCAACCGCAGTATCGATGCCCTTTCGCTGTGCCTTGACGACACAAAAACTCTTGTTGGCGTTGGTCTGCAATATTTCCTACGCCAGTTGGAACTTGCAGAGCCCTGCAAGAAGAAAAAGCAAACCGATGCAGAGGTAGCAGATAAGGACTTTATGCCTATGGGTTTAGATCCATCTTCGGAAGATTTTGTGAATGCGTTTAAAATCAAGATTGAGGAGCTCGCCCAGGCAAAGCAACGTGTCCAAGCCAATGCCTTCCTCGTCTCGTCTCGTCCCCCATCGCCTCATGGAGGCGAAGACGGCATCTCTGAAGAAATTGAAAATGATGAGGATGAGGATGTGAACATGCACCAAGACTTTCTGCTTGTGCTTTATTTGTTCAACCTTCAAACTATGGTTCTCGATGCAACCCTCAACCTCATCGCATTTGCCAAGAAAAAGGTGGATGACAATACAATGAAACACTGGCGTCTGATCACCCCGACTCCTCGCATCTCGTCCGGTAAAGCTGTTGAGAAGGGGCAAAGCACACGACCAGACGATGAGAAATATGAAGAACGAGAAGTGGAGGGCATTCAGGTGGTTGACCCAGTACACCTCAAGCCTACAAATGCTTTGGAGCGTGGAAGCGAATGGTTTCGTCCAATTTCTCGCCTCATCGGTTCGGAATTGAGCATGTTTGGTTTGCGGGTGGCTGCTGCATCGCTGTGCGTTGGACTCATTGCATTTCTAGAGAAAACACACGATTTCTTCATCCATCAACGGGGAGTTTGGGCCATGATTGTCATTGTCATCGGTATGAGCCCCACCAGCGGGCAGTCCTTTTTCGGGTTCTTTGGACGCATTATGGCCACCGTCATCGCCTTGGTCCTGAGCCTTGTGGCCTGGTACATCGTCGATGGAAAGACTCCCGGCGTCATCATATTCCTTTTCCTCGCCAATGTTATCGAGGTTAGTCAAGTTCGGGTTTGTGTTTATTTGTCCACAGGGCTGATCGTATCTGCAGTACTACACGTACGTCAAGAAACCTCACCTTTTCGGTCCTTCTGTCATTGCCATCGTCACGCTCAACATTATCATCGCGTATGAGCTTCAGGTAAGACACCTCTCATCGGTGATTCCCCAAGTTTCTATTAACTCCCTCGGCTAGGTCAAAGTACTTGGTGTAGAGCGCGCCGAAGAAAATGGACAACCTTATTACCCAATCTATATTTTCGGCCCCTATAAGCTCGCAGCTGTTGCAGTAGGGTGCGCGGTTTCCTTCTTCTGGACCCTCTTCCCATATCCCATTACAGCAAAGTCCAAGGTGCCGAGACTTGCCGGCGGAAGCTTGTTTAACCTGGCCAGATACTACAGTGCCATGTTCACAGCAGTGGAGAGATGGATTAGCAGAGGCCGAGGGGGCAGCCAACAAGACGCAGGCAACGAAGACGCCCAGCTTCGCACTATCCTTGGAAACTTTTACAAGCAGGAGCTCCTCGCGCTAAATGCACTACGCATGAACAACCATTTTGCAAGCTACGAACCGCCGATCGGCGGGAAGTTCCCCAGCGCCATCTACGCTAATTTGACGGCTGGCATGCAGCGCATCCTGATGATCATGTCACTAATGGCCCACATTGCGCAAACGATGCCAGCGCCGTCATTTGAGGAGCTGGAAGAAGGGTCAGATCCATCAGCCTGGTCGCCGCACAACTTAGCATCGACTTGGGCTTCGAAGGAGTTTCAGTTCCAAGGCACGACATCGTTGCTGTGCCACCTCGGATCGTCCTTGAGGCACTCCCAGCCTCTGCCGCCATTCCTGGCCGTGACAGAGACATTTCCATTGATGAGGCACCACAATGGGATTCATTCAGAGATTCTCGAGATGCAAAACTCATACCAACCCGCCTTCACCGCCTTTATTTCGCTCGAGCTTCTGCGGACAGTCTTGAGCTTAGAGTTACAGAAACAGCTAGAGTAAGTGCCGATATGCGACTCAACACTTTGACTTGGCACTAACATTTGGGTTGCAGTGAGATTCGACAGTTAGTTGGAGAGATTATATTCAGCGTCTAGGATGCAGGAACGATAGTGTTATGATAAAACGGAGGGGGTTTTTTTTTTTTGGGGGGGGGGGGGGGGGGGTTTTTTTTTTTGTTGGTTTTTAGCGAGACTAAGGGCACAAAGATTCGGGTGGAATTTTTTTGGGGGATGTGCCACCTCCCACAGAAACGCGGGCCAAAATATGGGTAGACAATATAATTGCTCTCCTCGGAGAAAACAAAGAGAATGAGTACCTCTCTACCACACCTTTTTTCCCCCCCGACAACAAATGTCCAGAGAGCCCGGGCAACCCACGTCACTCGTCTTGACACTCATCACAACCCCCCACGCCTCGCC
>JAHVYB010000206.1:60122-85878 GCA_020623695.1 Calonectria henricotiae
GCGTCACTCTTTCTTATAGTCGTCTGCAATCAGGGAGTATACATCACGATATAGTATAGTGACTAACTTTTAGTGTCATTGTCATGTTGTTCTCTGTTGTTTGTTGTGGAGTGTTGTTGGATTTTGTAATGTGTTGTGTATGGTTTGTTAGATGTTATTGTTTAGGGTTGTTTTGGTGGTTGGGGGGGGGGGTTGTTTTTTTGTGGGTGGGGGTGGGGGGGGGGAGGTGTTTTGATTTCAATGATACCTTAAGAGCGCTAGAAGCTACCAAAGTAGCACAGGTTATTTTCGGGTGATTGTCACACGTCACAGGAACTCGGGCCGAAATATGAGTAGACAATAATAATTCGTTCAGTATGGAACAGAATGAGTATGCATGCATCTCTACCAAACCATTTTGCCGCCCCGCAAAAGAATGTCACGAGACGCCTGGGAAACCACGTCTCTGATGCTTACACCGTATCAACCCGCCATCAGCTGGCTCGACCCAGGATGTGCTGTCCCATAGCCCTGCAGATGATAGAATCTGGCGGTATGCAACTTTGGATTACACGGTTTACAGTAGGCGGTCGGAATAGTTCCTATCCACAGGCTGCGGGCCAGTCGTATGCCGGGCCGTCGCTTATACTCCTGATACAGGCCAGCAAAGCCAGGCACACAGTTGGCAGAATAATTACCACACAGCATCAGCTTCTACCTTGACTATACCACGAGGAGCAAATAGTAACTGCAAAAATAAGTCTTATATATAAATGATATGAACATTCTATTATGTCATGTAGAATTGTTTTACTTGGATTTTACTTGTCTATTTTTGGGGAAATCACTCTTCGGCTTCCCATGAGTGTATGTGCCATGTCTTTTGTCACCCATGTTGTGCCAGGCACCAAAGCCGGGCGGTGGGCGGAAAGTGGAGGTCCCAGGCGGATGTCAGGCTGTTGATCGCCTTGTTGGGGGACACCATCACTGTCGGATAGGGATAGGGTCAAGGAACTGGTTGGACAATTGGGCTCCGTTCTTCCTCATTGCCTTGATCGTATTGCTTATTCCATTCGCTGGCATCAGAAAAATGCGGGGGTTAAGTGCATTCCCAGTACAAAACGGATCAGCCGGCTATGTTGCTCCATACGTAAAGACATGTCTGAGAAGCCGGTTTGTGATGCAGGAGGTAGGTACCTAGGTACTCAATCGAGTACATACATGGCGGAAGTACTTACATGAATCAAATCTACCTAGTGGGCACTATTATTAGCAGCCTGTCAGAGAAGAATAATGGGGCCGGCAGATAAGATAAGGTCAAGTTCGGGAGAGTTGACGGTGAGCCGAAACCGGATCAAGCTTCTGGAAAGGACGGAGAATTTTGAATACCAGCACGTAAGAGAAAATAGAACTCAATGGGGGCCAAGCCTACTGTGCTTGAGATGAGCCAATTTCCGCAAATCCAGCTCCGGGGGTCACTTGGGTCTGAATTGCAAGCACAGAAGCCCCTTGGAAAAATCTGCGAAGGTTCCCATGACGAGAGGAAGCGTGGGGCGGTGCTGCATGCCCTGGGGCGCTGCATGCCGCTAGTGCCTCGAGGTCAGTGGCTGGCCGTTGCTGTCCAGTGGAGGGCCCGAGGTCACAGGGCTTCACTGTTTAATTGATGGGTCAAGCAAGCGAGAAAATACGTTGGTTGACATTAAATTAATACGGGAGTGAGGGAATAGACGGAGCAAGATAAAATATATGTATGTTTAAAATTGGATGATGCTGAGCTAATTTGGTATATTTACAAATGTCACCTAGTTATTTCATGGCAGCTTCACTCGTTGGGAGGTCATGAGAGCGGTTTACCTCGGTGTATCGATGTACTACTCCTGACCCCTACAGATAATCGAATAGGAAAGGAAAAAAGAAAAAGAAAAAGAAAAAGAAACAAAACATGCAAGCGTCACCGCCGGCAATTCGATAGTCGCAATGTCAGAGCTCTTCGTGGCTATACATTAGGCTAAGGGGCAAGCTGCATATGTACCTTGGGATTGGAGAAGAAGCTCAGCCGGGAGCCCAGTCAAGAAAGAAAACAATAGCGAAGGTGTTCCCAGTCTCTTGTTGATGTATCACACCACGGGCTCCACAAGCGGGGAAAACAGTCTCTCAAAGGGTTTAGAGAGGGGGACCAAAAAAGGGGCGGGAGCTCCGTCTTGTTCGGGATCATGATGTCTGCTTAGATGGTACGAGACGCAGTGAGAAAGCTCCAAGTGTCTTGTTCTGGGCTCAGGCTGCTGCGTGTTGTTTCTGGACAAGGACGGGACGTGACGCAATCCAACCCACGTTTGGTGCTCGTCACTCCCGCAGCACAGTCACAGTCTCGCATCGCATCGCATTCCCCCTCAAGAAGTAGCCCGTGGTTTTCGATGCCATTCCCCGGGGTGACGTGCCATTGACGACGCATCCCATCACCGACCTCCCATCATTCCATTGCAGCTTCATCCTGCTCACGCTGGCTTCCCCATTCGGACACTCTGCCTTTCCTGTCGCGCTGGGCGTGCATCCGAGTGCTGCAATCTACCTCCAATTACACTCACGATCTTGGCCGTGCCCTCGTAAATCCCCTCTCATCCACTCGTCCGTGAGGCCTGGCACTTGCCCATTGCCTCGCCACCCCTCATTCTCATCATCTGTTTCCCCCTCTTTGCCCTCGTCTCTGACTTGACCCCCCCGCTTCCAAACTCTTTCGCCGGGCTCACCTTCCCGCACTCCTCTACGCTTTCCCAACCCGAACAGCTGCACGCTTGTGCCTTTTTTAACTCAGGTACCTACCTACCTACAGAGAGGTACATGCATCCCGCCAGCGCCACCAACCTACCACTCACTACCACCACCACTACCACCACCACCCCAGGACCTGGAAAGGTACCCTGCACGGCCTCGCTCACTCCTTCTCCCAATTGTTCCCAGATCACAGGGTCCAGCCGAGTCTAGACTGGGGCTTCATCCCAAAGCTTCCCAAATTTGTTACGTACGAAGTACATCTTGACCGACTAAACGAGTCGTCCTTGACCGGCATCGTCCCGTTCTCCGGCCTCCCTCGACCGCCGGCCTGCAGCGGCCGAGCCTCGGACGCACAGCGCACACGCACCTGACGATCGCGCGCTTATCAGATCCTGGGGCTGAGTGGATTCCAGGTGCAAGCCAAGCCAAAGCACACCCCAGCACGCCATCTATCGCAACCACCCACTGAAGCTATGGCGCGCTTTGTAGACCTGGACGACGACGAAGACGCGGGCCCCAGTGTCCTAGGCCCTGCGTCTGGAGCTGGAGCTGCAGCTGCTCACCGTCCTGGCGAACCGATTCCCCCGGTCCCGGTGCCGGGCCAGCTACTACATCATGACGACCCCCAACATCGTCTCCTGCGCCAACAACACCAGCAGCAGCAACATATCGAGCTTCTCAGGAAACTTCAACTTCTTTCCGCCAACGGACGGAATGGACCTTGGCCAGACGGCTCCTCCACCTCACAGCCGATAGGCAACATGGACGACTCCATCTTTCGCAGTCCTGCCACGGACGCTCTACAGTGCTATCCGTAAGTCATGGACCTCCCCCCCCCCCCCGATGTTCTCTATTCCCTCATAGGTCTCTCTATTTATCCATTGCCCCCCCGACTTGGAGTCACAGGTTGGGTTTTCGTATCAAACCAGCCTTATCATGGGACCTGCAAACAAAACCCTCCCAACACATGCACTAACACCACGTCTTTGTCCCCAACAGGATTGTCGTCGCCGTCGCGTCTTCTATCGATCTCAACACTCTCGATGCCCTTTCCCGCACTTGTCGGCTCATTCATCATGGCCTCCTCCAATACCGCAATATTCTCATCAACTCCACCCTTCATTGCTGTAACGAGGCCGTACCTGTCGATCCCGCTGAAACCTTCCGGTATCGCGCCCGGGCCGGCAACTGGTTTTATATGGAGGATGGCCGAAGTTACAGTGGCAAGTCTGGGGACTGCGCCCGTGACATGGTCGGCGAGTGCCGTCGTTGCGGCGTGGTAATCTGCAGAGTAAGTGTGACCAAGGCCGCCATTTATCATTAGTCCCATCACCCTATCCAATTATGCAACGGTTGCTGATGCATGACTGGTAGAATTGTGCTATCAAGCCCCCAGCGCCAGTGGCCTTGCGTGAGAGGCATAGGAGACTATGCAAGCCCTGCGTTCGCGCGCCAATCGCAACTCTGACCAAGCCGCCCCTGGACGTGGACCTGCCCGTGACCTCGGATGCCGTCCAGCGTGCTGTGTGTAAGTGCGAGGATGAGGGAGTCTGGCTGTGCCAACCTTGTGGACGAAGCATCCGCGGTGCTGACCATGAATACCAACGGTATGTATAATTCACTGTACATATGCATGTTTCATAGGCGGACAACTAACACAGTTCAGCATTTGGCGCTGGCGTAATCAGTATGGGGAAATTCATGGCGGCCTCGGTACAGGGATTGGCGAAGGCGACCGGGGCGTCGTTTGTGGCCGAGAAGCCGATTGTTGTGCTGCTAAGGAGCGTGAACAGCAGCTCGACTGTGACGCCGAGGATGCTCGCGATGGGAACGTCATCACTTCTCCTCAGCCGAATCCAGGACAGGCTCAGGGACAAGCTCCTGTTGATACCTTCTTGGAATCGCTGCGCCTATCGCAAAACGACCGCACTCCCTCACCAATGCTAGGTCCTGGCTACAACCGCCATGAGATTGTGGGCATCGGCGGCATCGTTAAGCGAAAGCGTGTTCGCATGGTTCGTGTAGGGGCCTGCGTTCCGGAGTGGGAGGATGAACGTGGCAGCGGTGCAAGGGCCCTAGGCCGTGAGGTACGGGGAGCTCGCAGAAGCTGGTGTGGTTGGTGCTATCGTGTCATCCCCAGTGAAAAGGACTTGGCGAATGCACCGCCATCGTCTTCGTCTTCTTCATCATCTGCTGGGGAAGGCAGTCGCAGGGCCTCGACGTCCAATTCGGTCACTTTTTAGACCATAAAAATACATGGGTAGTGGCTTAAGATTATGCATGATTTGGGGGTTTGTTCATATTGGGTCATATCTAGGTGTATACGAGGTGGACGTTTGTTCTAACGCACATTTACATGCGCAACGATAGTAATGAATGATGTGCGAGGTGGGGCGTTCAATGACTCAACTATGGCACGACACAGGGGTTTCTCATGATGAGAACGGCGAGAAATAAGTACATAAGTAAATGCATATGAATAAAATTAGCAGAGGGCTCTATTATATTCTTTCACATTTATTTAGTCACTCTGTATTATTTTATTTTTCATGCTTTGCTTGGCCATGTTCATCATTCATTTGGTCCGCTTGGGAAAGACGCAAAAATGGTAAAAGTACAAAGGCTGTTTTTTATTTATTTAGGAGTTCCTGGTATCGGCAGTTATACAAAGATTTGAGCCATTCGACCATTCAAAGCACTTCCAGAAATACGTCTCGCGTCTCGCATCACCGCCAAATAATCCTACACGTTGCCTCGAATGGTCATGTATGTATACAGGTCCGTGACTCGGTCGTAACGCCACACTCTCCAACATCTCATCATGATTTTTGCCCACTACAGGTCTCCACGGTAGAGCATTTCCGTCCTCCTCTTGCGATCCTCTCGGGCCTTGGATTTGATGTTTCCCCATCTGCTCTCCCTCCTCTCCGTCTTGTCCTTGAGGGCCTTTAGGTACTCTGGGGGGGCGGGGGCGGCCATTCGCACAAAGACGGGGGAGCAGTTGAACTTCTTGGCGAGGGCGTACGAGGTCCACTGGAAGGGGTCCTGGTTACGCAGGCGCTTCATCTCCTTGATCTCCTCGGCGCCAAGGTGGTAGGATGGTGTGCGCTTCTTGTATTCCATCTGCGGGGGCAGCTGCGACTCCTTCTTGGGGGCCGCTGGCGAGCCGGTGACATGGCGGAGGCGGGTGAGGGCCACACGACGGGCGTCGTTGCTGGGGAGGAATAGGAAGGGTGTGTGTTCTGGTGAGGCTTCGGAGGAGGGAGGGTTGTAGATAATGGAGTCGGCACTTGGGAAGGCAGTCTGGCGGTCGGGAAGGAAAGAGTCGTGGGGGGCAATCTTGAGCGATCGCTTTGTGCGGGCTGTTGTCTTGTGTCCACGGACGGGGACGAGAGGAAGGGTCGCCGAGCGAGGTGTGGCGAGCAGCCGGGCGGCTGGGCGAGCGATAGCTCGAAACTCCATTGTGAGGAATTTGGATGAGGGGAAGGAGACGATTATCGCGTGAGGCCGCGCACAGAGAGGATCCCGAGGCGGGATTGAGGTTGGCGAGAGCTCGAGAGAGTCGATTGGGTGTCAGGAAACCCCCCTTCACCAAGCGCGGATGAGTGGCCGCGGGAATTGACTGGTCGTACGGTCTGACGAAGGCCTCACAGTCACTGTCAAATTGAGGAATTGAAGTTTCTGCCGTCTGATTTCGCTTACCTAATTGCAGATTGGCCCATGGGTACCCGTGCCATTATGTAAGCTCTCTATATAAAAAAAAGTGTTGTATTAGGTAAGGTAGGCACGCGACTAGGTTCAAAATAGGACACGCTTATAGTCACATGACGGCTATCGTTCGACTCTTAGCCCAAGGTTACATCAACTCGGGATCGGCGGCCCGATAACGTCGGCAGCCCGGGGTCGAGCCAGACTGGGTGAAGTATGAGCCCCTCTGTGGCTTTTGGCAGCCCCTCGGTGGCTTTTCAATCACAAGTATCATGTCATCGCAGGCTGACAAGGCCCTTGTTTCAAGCATGTAGGTCAGAAAAGGCAGATCAGATCCCTCCCCGGCAATACGGAAACATAGACATGACCCTTGATAAAAGACCCTTTTTTTTAAATTACTATTTCCTGTGTTCAGTGGCGAATTGATCAAGGGGGTGTCGGGGAAGTGCATACACGGCGATATCAGAAAAAGCTTGGTTGAGAGACATCATAGCTCGGCTGGAATGGGAGCCAATCATGTCGTGGTATCATGTAGCATCTGTTGGTTGGTCGCTGGGAAAGCCTCGCCAGGTCCAAGATAAGTTGGGCAGCCCAAGGGGGTTAAGCAGGGAAGCTTCCCCTCTCTGGTGTGCGCCGTCCTAGGATCGAGGCGCGTGGATCGCACCGGATTCGGGCCACGATGTGTGGGTTTCCCGCCATGTTGTGCTAGTACACGGCATGGCATGTCATGTCATGGCATGGCAGGGCTACGCTACGCTACGTACGGCGATGGGCAAAATTAAAAAAAAAGTTGGGTGATAGTGCGAGGAGTGTTAGTCACAAGGTCCGTGGTATATGGCAGCGGGGTTATCACCAGGTTA
The DNA here is from genome assembly GCA_020623695.1 of Calonectria henricotiae. Classification (NCBI taxonomy): domain Eukaryota; kingdom Fungi; phylum Ascomycota; class Sordariomycetes; order Hypocreales; family Nectriaceae; genus Calonectria; species Calonectria henricotiae. The sequence goes on from JAHVYB010000206.1 coordinate 67,442, forward strand.
GCGGACGATGCCGCGGTGGCCAGTCGTTAAAGGTGTCGGGCAAAGACGAGGGAGAATGAAGTCATCATTGAACAGCAGATCGGGCCTTGTGTGGAAGGCAGTTGTTGCCCTGTAGGATGAGGCCGTAATATGACATGGCGACGAGCGAGACTGACCGAGACCTGAGCTGGGTTGGGGAGAGGGGGGAAGTGTGTAAGGTGACGACATGACTGTTCTGCATGTAGGTCTCAAGGTTGGTCGGGCATACACACAAACAAGATGCGGGCACAAGATTAGGCCCCCCGTATCACCACCAATGGACCGGGTTGCTCAGGATCCTCCGTGATTTCGGGGAGCTTCTTTTCTTTTCTTCGTCAAGTCCGTTTTATCTCGCAAGGGACAAGGTGAGAAGAAGAAAACCTGCCGCTGCGTTAGTCTCCGTGGGCCGTGGGACCCCCGACTTGCAGTGCAGGACATGCAGGAAAGCCATCAATGCATGATAATGGCGGCCAGGTACTGGACAAAAGGGCATTGTTTCTAGCTGTGGTGCGACAAGTGTAATTGCTACCATCTCCACCGCGCTGGGCTGGATGCAGCGTGGGCCAGCCAACCTCATGGTCGCAAAGGGCGATGCAAAACACCCAGGGCGACTTCTACTCGCTCGTCTTCATTTCGGGGGCGGGAGCTGGTTGGACTGGCATCCGACTGCGTCGGGCTGGGGCAACAAAGGCTAAAGGAAAGACATTTGGGAAGCGAGGGGTTGAGGGAGGACGCAAAAAAAAGAGCCAAAAAAAGGGACCGGCGCCGACTCACAAATTGGCTTTGCCTGTCTGCTGTCGTCCCATCAGTCTCGTGCCCACCAGTGACTGGTTCGTTGTCGTCTCGAGCCTTTTTCTCGCCCGTTGATTGAAATACCCGCTGATAGACCCCGGTGCACTGACCGATCTTATTCTCCCGCACCTGCGTCTGGCTGGCTCTCGGCTTCAGTTTCGGCCCTGACCTGGACTTGGATGCACGCTCATCACATCACCGAAGATTCTATTAGCCTGGTTCTGGCGCTTCGGTCCCTTTTTTCGCAGCCACAGACGCACGCGCAAGACACGCCATCGGCTGACATTTGGCCTGGTTCTCCTTGTCTCTCAGATTTTAAAAAACCCTTTTTAAAGTCGCCTGCGTCGTCTCGGGACATCTTCTACGTCCTCTCGTCTAAATCGTTTGCTGCTGCCGCTCCGCTGTTTCCTTCCCCCCACACACCACGCGCGAATCCTGCCTTCGCCTCCGGTCCAACAGCTCGACATTAATCCTTCCAACCAGCCTGAGCCTTGCCAACCCCAACCCTGTCGTCGCCAACCAAGCCAACACACCCTCTGACGAGTTCCCATACACTTTTCCCCCTTTGGTTTTACAAACGTTTGCGGGAACGTCACACTCCCAATCGCGTGCCTCTCCTTTACCTCGTCTGTGGCGGGCAATTTATTATTCAGCTCCCTCCACCTCCGTCTCCGGCTCCACGCTCCTGATCGAGGTTTATTATTACTATTTTTTAAAGCCATCCTTCTATTTCCTCTGCCTCCCTCGCCTGTCGCGCTTCGGAACCGTCGTGTTGCATCACTGCTGCCCTCGAAGTGGCCTCTCTGTGACTGACTGCCAAGCCCGGAATCCAGACGAGACGGCGGCGAAGCGGACAACGGCACAGCCGTCATAAGTTGGTCCCTATTAACTAGCGCTGGTCGCAGCGGGTCTCTTGTGAGTTGGATCGGGAGCCACGGACGCCAGAGGTATGTGCTGTATTCGATATTTCCCACTGCCGGTCTTAATGTCTCCCCCTTCCATGGGCGCCAGCCAATAGCGGAGCGCCCACATCCCCGTCCGCCGTCGTTGCACGGCCGGACCCATGATTATTTTTATTTTAACGCTCCCCACCAACCTTTGCTTCTTTGCCTCAGCCTTTATGCGGTCTTGGCCTTTGCATCTACACTGCATTACGAGGGCACGGTTGCTAACCCGCCTCGTCCAGAATATACATACATCCAAGTCCTTGTTCCCTCCCTCGACTTTTTCTCCCATCCGTCGTGAAAATCAACAGTACGCCTGTCCAGTAATCATCAAGAAACTTGACATCATGAGTCTCGCCGAGCCCGCCAACGTCACTCCGACTGGTCGATACGCAGAGGCCATCCTGGCCGAGGATCAGCTAAACGCCTCGACTCCCCGATCTGGCGATCTGCTGAACGACGAGTCCCGCCATCTAGAAGGCTCCAAGAAGGATGAGAAGCCCAAGAAGCGCAGCCTGTTTGGGTTCGGAAAGAAGAAGGCCCCAGTCATCAAGAAGTCGACCGACAGCTCCAAGTTCGATAGCCGATCGCAACCCGCATCCAAGCCGACCTCCACCACCACCAGTCCACCTTCACTCTCTCGAGATGCTTCGAAGCTGTCGACAACACAGTCTTCGGGGTTTGCTCAGAATGAGCAAGCATTCGTGTTGCCTTCCTCCCCAGGCCGTGGCTTCTCCGGCTCGCCACGCCTGTCGTCGCCCGCCACATCGCAGATATTCGAGCGCGATGTCCAGGAGAGCACCATCCTAGGCCCTAACTCTCCAGCGATTCCAACGCACATTCAGACCGAGAACCACATCCCCGCTGTCCTGGACGATGCTTCTGAAGCCATCACGAACGAGAAGCTCGACCCCGACTCTGTAGAGATCGTGACACACACCTCTCACCAGCCAGCCGCCGTTGCCGTCACCGGAGGCCACAACACCATCCCCGCTTACGAGCAGACTGCCAGCGAATGGGCCGCAGAACTCGCTTCTTTTGCGGATCGGGAAAACTTCTCCTCTCCTGACAATGCCTCCAACTACGGATCTCTCGACTCCTCAGACGTTCGTCGCCTGTCCTTCATTTCGTTTGCCGATGTTGTACAGGCGGAACATGGCTCACACTCGGCTGTCCCCGGATCCCGCGACAGCATCCACCTTGCGGGACTCACCTCACTCCCTGCGGCAGTCAACCGATCCCCATCTCCTATCCGGTCGCCAGTGTCCAGCCAGGGTCCTGAGGCCAGCCCGCCCACGAGCAACCCCGGAAGCATGAAGGGTATCGAGCTGAGCCCGTCTCGGAAGCCGCTCGGCAGCCCCACCAGTATCAACAACTTAAGTCTCAACCTCAATCTCAGCCCCCCAGCGGGTGACCTCAACATTGAAACCATGAGTCAGGCCTTGCGGCGAACGGGTAGTACCGATCTCAGCAATGTTCGAAGCATCCCCACCAGCCCCACTGAGGGTACCGTTGCCCGATAAGGAACAAGACTTTGGATGAAGGAGGCGACATGTCAGGCGAGAACCGCAGACCACGTGGTGGGGACGACGGGATTGCTTTTTTTGTTTGTTTTTGTTTCACTTCACTTCATGCCTACTTCACTTCTATCACGATAACCCCCCTGGGGACATTTTGATAAGGGTTCGAGCAACGGGGACTGGAATTTGGCAATTGGGAGTTGGAAGACAAGTTTATTGGCGTCGAGTTGCTTTATGCGTGCGCTACAAGGACTAGGTACAATTTATTGTGGTTGTCTATTGTTATTTTTCTGTCAAGCTTTTGGAAGTTCAAGTTATCTCGTCCAGAAGACGTCATTTTTTTCCCTATCCAGCCTATCGTTGCTCCTTGCCCGTTCGTCTAATCAAGTCTTTTGTGTGCTTCTCTACCAAAACAATTACTGGGGGGAACTTTTGGTACGAATAATGGTCATTTTTATATACGTCTTACTAGCTAGCGACTTGAGACACCGAGGGACACCTGTTCGGAGAGGACACGGATCGGTTCAAGACTGGAAGTGTGGGCTGCAGTGCAGGTCCAGCATGGGTATTCAGGATTGTCCGAGATCTCATAATCTCACTCTGCTCTCTATACTTGACGAAACGGGCATAAGAATGATGTAGGAAATAAAACATAAAACATAATATTACACCATACTAGTCTTACTTTAGTACATTTCAAAGAGAAATATGAAAAAAAAATTATTCTTCAAATCGGGTTGAGGGATGATCGGATGCGATGCCGTGTTGTGTGTCACTTGGGGCGCTTAGTTTTAGCCCCTGATCGACCGCCAAGACCATTTTGCTCTTTGCAAAAAGCGATCGAAAGTCTAAAATAACATTACAAATTAGAAATAAACCAACGTGAGAGACTAACATTAGCTAGCTTTGCATTGTTCTCATCTCTCTAACATTACTTATTCCTAAATCCAGTATGAAGTGAGTACTGGAAGACGAGTGCGACTGCCTTCCGTTTATGATGTTCACAATCTAGCCCACCAATAAAACTCTCTGCAGCCTCGTGCGATATAAGTATCTATCTCGGTCATTTAACTTCCTCCTTTCATTCCCTCCCTATCTTTTATCTTTTTTTTTTCTTTTTTTTTTATTAAATCAATGTCCGAGGCGGGAGTGACTGACTGACCCCCATGACCAATACTTGTGTTGTTGATATTATTTGTATTTACATTGGAGCTAGGCGAACGGTAGATGGGTCCAACCCGAGGGGAAATTTATGTGAGCGCGAAGTAGATTCTCTAAATAAACAAAGATTATGTTGATGATGCCACCGGCGAGGCTGTCTGGTCAGATTGTGACGCCACAGACACGCCCAAAAAACACAATCTCGAAAGTCTGGTTTTCAAGGCTGGATATACGACGGCGGATCATCCCGCAATGGGAATGTTTTTTTCTCATGTTTTGATTAACAAACAATTCCAAGCTAATATTGCAGTGAATTGGAGCGACGCTATATGCAACAGTTGGGCCTTCCTATTTGCCTGGATTTGGATGACTCCATGGTAGTGAATAGCGGAGATGTGATTAGGATACTGGTTTATACTGGTCATTTCCCAGCGATTTAAAATGAATTGATTTTACTTTAACATGGTCACTGTAAGAGAAGCATATAACAAAGAGTTCGCTCGGGAGTAATATGATTCACAGCCCATGCATGGTAGTTGGTTCCAATCGCGAATCAAACCTTGAATACTCGCTTCCCCTACCTTCGAATGGGAACTGATTTATGAAACAAGGATAAGTTACAGCATATTGGCCTATTTCTAGACGTTATTATGCACACTGCACACTGCACGTGGCCATGTTCATTTTACGGGTACAGGCCAAGTGCAGGATGCATTTCGCAAGCATGACTTTTGATCAAAACTAACAGCCCTGCACTGTATATGATACCACACAGCACAGGGCAATCCCTCGTTGTCGAAATATCCACGGAGCAGCCCCTTTACCTTCCCAATGGTAGTGATTCTCGGCTAGTTCTGGCGCAAGGTACGAACCACTCGGCAAGCACCATAGCCCTGACGGAGATGGGCCAGCGTGATACGGACGACCGAAACAAGACGGAGCAGCCAGTTCTGGTCCCACAAAAGGTGCAATATCGGGAGAATGAAATGGCGGGCGTTAAGGGAATGTCCGCGCTGAGGCGTAGCAATATGAGACCGAATACGCGTAATTGCGCAGGACGGCGCTCGGCAGGTTACAATGGAACACACGCTGTAGAAGACATTGCATTGTCACTTTGTCGCGGGTGGATCCAGCCATGTGGTTGCAACTCCAGACGGCCCCGGATGACCAAGAAGACCCTGAAGCACTTACCAGGTACAAGGATTTTTTGGGTTTGATTTTTTATTCTTCACGGCCAAAACTGGAGAGCGCGGCCGCATCGTACAGCAGCGCTAAGGCTGTGTAGCTTGACTGTGCTACACAAAGGCACTGGACATATGTAACAAAGCAGAAGGGTCCCTGGCGCTCATGCGAGGCTCCCATTCGCGGGCGACCGAGGCGCCGAGGTGCGTCAAATCCATGGGCGTGAATGGGTGGACGACCAAGACATGCAGGGCCCCGGGCGGACAAGGGGCGGGCAGACGGCCTCTGCTCTGGGCGGTTTGTGGCACCATCTGAGAAATGAGGCCGGATAACAGCTGGGTAGCCGGTGTGACGGGGCAGCGTCTGTGGTGTTTCGGGTGGGTTTGAAGAGCTTTGGCCCGTGTGTGTGTGTGTGCCGGATTGACAGGCACTGTGGACATGCGGTGTGCGAATTGCGAATGGCGAATGAGGAGGTAATTTGACCAGGAGCCATCCCCCACGCTCAGGGCCACGAATGAGTATCCAGAAGACGGTCGACATAGAGGAGCATCCCTGCGCTGGCTGGGACGCCAGAAAGACCAGTCGGAACCGTTGTCGCCTTCAGGGATAAGGCTAAAAGGAAGTTTTGACATGTTCAAAGTCGCATTCCGTGGCATGCCCCCTGCCCGCCTGGACGGCCTTGTTTCTGGCATCATGCCTACTTGCTCTGCGAGACATGGTTGTGAGGAACCATCGGCCCAATCACGCGTCTGCGCTCATGCCTCTCCAGAGGGTGGTAGGTATCACATATAAATCCTTGGGATCTTTGGTTTCGCCTCCTGCACTTGGGGAAATCTGGAAATAGGTAAAAATGATACAAGAGAAGGAAAAAAAAGCAAATAACGCCATTCATTCTTCCTTAGTGGAAGATAGGGAAAGAAATAGAATTAATAATAATAATAATAATAATAATAATAATAAAAAAAGCAAACCCAAGTCAGAAAGAAATGCATCCCTGCACTTGACCCCAACAGAGGGGTTCACTAGCCCGGTTTCGTTTGAGCGTACATACGAGCATCGTTGTTCATCCGAGCATGATGGCGGGCAAATTAGCAAAGATTGTAATAGAGCGTCTAGAAACTAGAGTGCATTAGACGGGCTTTTGGGGAGGAAAGGGCCCTTGTCCACCAGGCTTGAAAAGCGCCATGCTGCGTGGCAGGCTGGAGAGTGAGTCGTTGGAAGCCTTCTATTCGCCTGGAGTAGTCAACGACGATCTGATGTCCACATACGGAAACGTGAAATGAGATGGTTCCTAACGTGTGTGCGTGCGTGTGTGCGTGCGTGTGTGCGTGCGTGTGTGTAAGCAAGGAAGAAGCAAATAATAATAATAATTGATAGCTGAATAATTTGTTGTATTTTTTTTTCGTCTCTCTCCCCACTGCCTTGGTACACAAGATGGGGCTTTGCTTTTTTCCCATCTTGTGACCCCGTGTCATCACGAGGGAATTCGGAGCTGTGTAGTTGCAGCATGTGAAGCTGGGCCTAGTACCGTTGAGGGCCTCCGGATGGGGAATCTACGTGGGGAAGGGGGAAACAAGAACAAGAGACTGGAACTTTGCTCGGACTGCCGCAGCCAGCTCAAGGTTCGACGCCTTTCTGTAGCGGTTTGGGTCTCGGTCCATGGGCCGCCTTCGACCCGATCCTTGTGGTTGGTAGTAGTGGTGATGGTGGTGGTGTTATCATTTTTGCTTTGTTTTTTGTTCGTTTTGTCATATTGTAGCTGCGGAGCTTGAATCCAAGCTGAAGCTGTTCCTCGTTAATCCCTTAACGAGGTACCTTGTTTAGAGTGCTTGACTAATTGGGAGCTCAGGCAACAGCAGTTGCCACCACAACTGTCGTGCTGACTGAGTCGTGAACCTGGTTTTGTAGCTACACTCGCGTGTCCAGGTGCTACATAAAATAGAGCAGACTTTAGCTACTTTGTGGTCCGTTCCAGACGGGACGCCGGTCAATCTGCCAACTCCCTTTTTGTTATTTCTCCTTCCGCCAGCGCCATGTACCCGCATTAATAGAGATGGATGCGAAACGACGATGTGTGAAAAGGAGAAGGTCCTTTCCCTCCTGATGCGTCTTTCGATCAATCTCCATTTCCATCCGCGAGGCGTTGACCACAATGACCCCCTCGCCTTGGCTTCCGAGCCTAGTTTGGGCCGGACAGTGGGGACAGTGCTGTGCGCACTGACACCACGGAGGATTGGTGGCTTGGGGTGAGAGGCGTAGTTGATGCTCGGATTGGCGAAGATCCCGTCTTTAGGGGAGAGGCTTGGGGTTAGTGGAATGAACTCGGGAGGAGACGATGACAGAAACGGCGCTTTGGTGCAGGAAATGGTCAGATGCCTTCGATCAGCTCCTATGCGAGGAGGATCCGTCTGATGTCTTGACTCCGACGGGCGTAGCATGACGCCAGGAGCTGCAGAAACACCGGCCAACCGAGCTGTGCCTCGGAGGATTGAAGGGTCCGTCGTCTCCTGTTTCTATTGTTATGATTGACATTTCTTCTTATGCAATCCGAAAATCATTTTATTTTTGATATCGAGAATCCTCGCTTATTTGGATCCCACCAAGAATGGTCATCTACCCGAAGGTTTCTGGGACCCTGTTTTTTGTTATTATTATTTTTTTTACAAGAACCACAAGACCGCCGGCCCCATGCCGAAGAGATGCTACCAGGGTCCGAGTGACGTTGAGATTGGATCGCGCCCCATCGTCACTTAATTCCCTGGGGCATGGCGTCAATACTACAGGGACTTGTCCCGCGTACTAAGGAGTGTTCGGAGGCTACCACGTTTGCGCACATTTCACAGATGTGGCCGAGAAAAACTAAACGTGGGGGGGGGACAGAGAAAATCTCATATTGGAGACTAGCACAACCCATTAACATACATTCTTATTCCTCCTTTTTTTTTTTTATGAACATGGTGGATGGAAGCTTGTAACTAATGCTGGCATTCGCAAGCCCTCCAGCTCTACACAGTACAAGCGGCCGGGCGGGAGCTCTGGATCACTTCATGAGATTAGATTAGATGGACCATCTCAAGCCGTTGTTAGGCGTTCGGAGCTGTTTGGTAACCGTACCCACCACAACACATGTTCATAGCCCCCCCTAGGTGGATGACGGGGCAAAGAAAAGCCACGGGCAGGATGGTGAGCCCGTGACGCGGACAGAGAGGCTGGCCTCAACTTTTGATGAGGTGGAAGGCGATGCCGGGAGCCTCTTGGCCTTGATTGCTTGGCATGGAAGCCTTAGGCAACGTTCTGGATCCACGACATTTCGCAATCAGGACCCTGGGGGCCTTGTCTCGCCCTCTCCCGGTTTGTAAGCGACAAGGCTGGCCCAACATGGGCCAATTGTCTCTCGTTGGGCAAATAGGGTCGAGCCTTGCGACTCTCCGGGGTGTGCCCGATTATGTCAGAGTAGCTCAAATCCGAAACTCTGACTTACAGAACAGAGACGGGGGAGAAACTTTGGCCGGACGGCGACTTTCCCAACCTGTCGATGCTAACTCCGCGCCGTCCTCGAGCCTTTCTGTGGCCGGTACCTAGATCAGCCGCCGGCAAATCGAGCCTTCGAGTTAGCCCTCAGCACAAGGTTTGGGAGGCTTTTGCGGACTTCCTTATAACGGAGTCGCAATTGGAGGCGGCCGAGAGCTATGCCCAGCGTGGACTGACGGATTAAGGACCAAGGGACCAAAGGGAGGCGGGGAGGGGCATGATGGAAAGCTCTTCACCCAGGACTCTCCTCTCTGCTCCACTTCCACTCCTCCGGGTCTGGTTATTGCAATTGACTATGGCCTCTTTGTCAAATTACCTTTTACCTTGCTTGAGAGGCACATGCGGAGGGTCGGGCGTGCTTTGATCATACAAGCCCCTGGTCCGATATGGGGGCGTTTGTATTGGACTTTAATCCCGTCTCGTAAATGGAAACAAAGAGCCGCCAATGTGTGTGGTATGGCAGCCATGCAATACCATACCTCACGTTGTACCGAACTGGTGCTTTGATCGACACAGACCCGGCATACTACTTACTCTCTTGGCTGCATTACTTGCCCGGTTTCGAACCGGAGCAAAAAAAAAAAAGAAGAAAAAAAGAAAAACAAAGGAATTGAGAAGAAGGAAACGGAGAACAAAAAAAAACCACAAAAAAAACACCCCCCGGCCGCTCTCAGACGGGACGAAAGGGACGTATGAAAATCAACCAGTAACATCAGGAGACGGTTGCCCCCTGCCTGTGGCACCGCAACCGAGGTGTAGTATTCGTAAGTTATTGCCTCTTTTTTTTTTTCGTCAAGCTCTCTCGTGCGAATTAAAGGCCACGAGGAAGAGGAAGGGAAGGGACGGGAAAGGTGAAAAGATACGGAAGCGTAGCCGTAATTGTGAGGGCGCTCCAGAAGCAAACAAGAAGTTTGACCCGGTTCTCTCTGGCGGGCGAGCCTACAAGCTACAACCCGACACCCTGCAAACGCGCAGCACCTACCACCAGTGGGCGGTTGAAACAAGACGTTGACGGAGGCCAATCGCAACACAGCTGCCCTCGTGTCCCCGTGTGCCGTCAGATTGGGAGGGAGATCAGGGAGATGTACATAATCGGCAACTAAGAGCTGCCTACATAACAAGCCAGCCAACCCAGAACCGGAGATTTGCAGGTACCTGCGCTGAAGGCTGAAGGTCCCGGAGGTAGATTGAGCAGCGACCCTGTTCTGTCCTGTCACTCCCTCACCCTTCACCCTCCTCTCGCTACCTACCTGCCAACCAACCCACTGCTTGGGGCGTAGCGTATTCTTCCCACTTCCAAACACCACGCACGCCTTGCCTTAGCTTATTCCCGCCCGCCCTCTGCAAGCACCGGGCCTTGCGAACCGGGGGGCCTACCATCTGCTGGGACTGGGACTGGGGTTGGGGCTGGGGCTTGGGCTTGGGTTCTTCAGTGCGTGTCGCCACTTTCCCACCCACTTGACCCCATTCATTCATGGCCTTCATACGCTGCCCTTAGCTACACCGCACTCTCTCTCACCCCGTCTCTGCCTTTCTTGAACCTCGATTCGAGTCAACCTTTTTCCCTTTTCCTCCTCCCTCTCAACTCTCCTCCTCCTCCCGCTCCCACTCCGTCAACGCCACCGCCCGTGAGCGCCTCTGTCTCGTTGCCTGTGCCGCAAGTCGCTCTCACTCTCGTTGCCTCTTCCTCCTTGTCACTGCACCCGTCAATTTTCGGCCCTGCAGATCGAGCATGCTGAGCTGCCGGTCCCGCCTATTCGCTCCAGCTCCAGCCCACGAGTTCCCCCGAGACTAAACCATCCCCGCAGCCGCACTCGGTGATTGGACTTTGGAAACTTCGACTCCGGCTTCCAACTTCGATTCGATTTTCCGCCTGCCTGCCTGTCCCGTCCGACCGCCCGTCACCCACCCGCCACCGATCTTCCCATCTTCCACGAGGCCACGGACCCTCAGTCTGACGACGACAAGCACGACTCTCTTGCGCACCGCCACCACCAGAGACGATAGTGACGACTTTCAGCCCCAGGGGACCAGCAGCCTACCCCCCAGGTGCTACCGTCTGCTGTTGTTGCCGCTGCCGCTGCCGCTGCCGCTGCTGTCCTCCTTCCTCCCCCCACCGTTTCTCTGGCCTTCAATGTGGGATGACTTCGTGCGCCTGCAGGTAGACGAACAATGGCCTAGGCTTGCTCTCACGAGACATGGACGGACAAACCTACTTGAGATACGACAGTAGCAACACCGCTGCTTGTAACCAGTTGACTCCACTCACTGTCCACCGCGACCCCAGTATGGAGCGCTCCAGCGCATCGAACCTGAGGGCTGCATTTAGGGCCACACTCAATGCTTCTGGCACCATTCGTGCCGTCACTCCTGATATAGCTGAACCAGCGATCCCGCCCGCACTGGCCGAGACGCACATCGGCCTCGTCTCCCAGCAGAGCTCCCCGCGATCCATCCCTGGCGGTCCCGTCCGCCGCCAAGGTATAGTATTCCACGACGCCTTCTCAGAATCCTACGAGAGCGGCGATTCGAGCCCCCCACAGCAGCTGCGGCATACGAGCGGCAGCATGCGACCTAGAACTAGGACAATAGATCCTGCCTCGCTGACCCAGCGGAACGTCCCCGGGTCCGGCGAGCGGCACCGCGTTGGCAGTGTGAGCTCATCCGGCTCGCACCATGACGAGCCGAAGCCCACTGCTTCTCTAGATGCTCTCACATTCTCACCACCACCATCAACGAGGGAATTGCCACCCACCTCGGTCCCCACTTTGTCCATCAAGGACAAGGACAAAAAGGCCTCTAGCAAACGCCTCATGAAAAAACAAATGTCCCGCCCGACCTCACCCTTAATCTCACCTCCTCCCACAATTGACTCTCTGCCGCTGCCAATTGCAACAGATGATGCAAACAAGGTGTTGCTGCTGATGAGAACATTGTGTGGTCGAATGCGTGGTGAAATCGAGTACCAGGGTGAAACCGGAGGACCATGGCATTCTGGCGTGGCCTACATCGAAGAGGAAAAGGGTTGCCTAATGTTTGATTCCGGTCAAAACGGCCCTTTTCACATTCCTCTCGTATCTGACCTCCGAGGCTGCCGAGTGCTCCCTGTCGATACCCCCGAATCGCCAAGGGAATGCCTCGAGCTTGTCTGTCTTCAACCCCCGGCAGAGATTCTAATATGCCCGCTGGTCGAAGAAGAATTTGATCTGTGGCTGGCGGCTCTGCTTTGCTGGCAGCAACTCAAACCGACAGGCGTCAAGCTCACCAACGGCAAGCCATCGAGCCCTACCCCAGTCAGGCCTGATCTGAAACGGCATGGATGGTCAAGCGAGAAGCCGAAATCGACGAGCATTATTAAAGTCGGAAAGGTGATGCTATGGGACAAGGGCTTGGCAGCCACTCCTCGAGCTATTGTGAAACGTCCTTCGACAAAAGATTTACGATCACCAACAACTGCATGGCGCCGGGTCTCCTGTATCCTTCAGGATAATGGAGAATTTAAATTATTAACTGAAAACGACGTTTCTGTTTTATCTGTTATCGAATTATCCCAGCTGTCGAGATGTGCGGTTCAACAGCTTGATAGAACAGTCTTGGATGAAGAGTACTGCATTGCTATTTTCCCCATCTACTCATCAACATCTACACACCTCTCCATCTTCCGACCAGTTTACCTGGCGCTCGATAGCAGAGTTCATTTTGAGGTTTGGCTTGTGCTGCTACGGGCGTTCGCTGTGCCGGACATGTATAAGCTCGACGACCCCAACAATTCCGAAATATTAGAGATAGAAGACATCGAGAACGAGTACGAGGGCGAGGTTTTCCGGTTAGAGAAGATAATTAATGTCCGCGTAACGGAAGCCAAGATCAGGGGGCGACCTACTGGTATTGACAGCGCCATCCCGGAGAAAGCGAGGCATTCGAATCCGGACCCTCTGGTTGGCAACTACCTGGCCGAGGTCATCCTCGATGGCGAGGTCAGGGCGAGAACAACAACCAAAACTGACACGAAAAATCCGTTTTGGCGAGAGGAGTGCGAATTTACGGATCTGCCCCCATCGACACCGGTTTTGTCTATTGTTATGAAGCGCGTGGAAGGTAATCTGGAGAGCTCGAGTAATCTATTACAGGCCTCCGTGGGTCTTCCCAAGACCCGAAACCTACAAGAATTCTTGGTCGGCGGCGTCGATATTCCTCTTGATCCCCACGGCCATAACGACGATGTTGAGCAATGGGTTCAAGTCTATGATGACAAGCAACAGTCACTAGGATCAATGTTGATCAAGGTGACACATGAAGAGCATGTGGTGCTTTTGGCGAGGGAGTATCAGCCCCTCGCAGACCTCCTCCATGGCTTCCCCGCCGGTCTCACAACACAAATCTCATCCGTGCTGCCTGGACAATTACGTCGCTTATCCGAAATTTTCTTAAATATCTTCCAAGTCTCAGGTTCGGCCAGTGACTGGTTGATGGCTCTTGTTGAGGACGAAATCGACGGAATAGGAAGCCAAACTACCATGAAAAAATACCGATTCAGCAGCAGACTCAAGTCAAATGAGTCGATTGATTCGTCTACTGATCGCGAGCTGATTGTGCGAGACATGACCAAGTCTCTCGCCGGAGAAGCGAACCTCCTTTTCCGCGGCAACTCGCTACTGACACAAGCTCTTGAATTTCACATGCGCCGATTGGGCAAGGAGTACCTAGAGGATATTCTTCAGGAAAAGATTTTCGAAATCAACGAGATTAACCCTGACTGCGAGGTCGACCCGAGCAAGGGTCCCCAGGGAGCCGATCTTGAGCAACACTGGAGCACGTTGATCCACCTAACTACCGAAGTGTGGAATTGCATTGCAGAGTCGGCCAATCGACTTCCTCCAGAGTTGCGACACATTCTCAAGTACATTCGAGCTGTGGCTGAGGATCGCTACGGCGACTTCCTCCGCACTGTCACCTACACCTCGGTGTCCGGCTTCTTGTTCCTTCGCTTCATCTGCCCAGCCATCCTTTCGCCCAAGCTTTTCAACCTCCTCCGTGACCACCCCCGACCTCGTGCCCAGCGCACCTTTACACTCATTGCAAAGGCCCTTCAGAAGCTTGCCAACTTGTCGACCTTTGGTAAGAGGGAAGAATGGATGGAGCCGATGAATAGGTTCCTCAATGTCCAACGCCAGTCCATTCGAGATTACATCGACCAAGTGTGCAGCATTCCCGCCGATCGCAGCTCCAATCTCGTCCCCGCCGGTTATAGCACGCCCATTACGATCCTGGGTCGCCTAAGCCCTACTGCGAAGGAGGGATTCCCCAGTCTCCCCTATCTTATCGACGACACCAGAAATTACGCTAGTTTGGTGAAGCTGTGGGTTGATGCGAAGCCAATTGAGAAAAAGAAGGGCGATGTGGACGACGGCCTAACGCAGTTCAACGACTTGTGCTTTGCCCTGCAATATCGAGCGGACGCCTGCCTTGCCAAAGTCGATTCATATCGAGTCAACGATGGCGAATATACACCTACCGAAGATGTGACCGACTCCGTCGAACAGGCATCTCTGATAGACTCACTGTCGCCATCTTATGCAGGCTCAACGTGGAATGATTACGAGCATCAGCCTGGGAGCTCTGGTAGTGATGAAGACGGCACCCTGAGTCGACGACACAGCAAGGAGTGGCGACGCAGAAAGGAAAAAGACAAGGACGCAGAGGGTCGCAGGCATGGGACCCTACGCCAGGTCAGTGCCAGTGCCACCAACACCATCAAGGGCAAGAATGGCCGCGTTGGTCGAACGATTCTCAGCGGCATCATGCGGATAGGTGGTCGTGGGGAAAGTCCCGACAAGCACCTGAAGGAGAAGGACAAAGAGCAACCCAAATCATAATGACGACATTTACGAGCACAAGCGCGCAGTACACCTGCGACGGACGCATAGATACGACCCTTTGCTTCACGACTTGATGACTCACCTGCTCTCTTCTCTGCATGTATATATACGACCTTATACTCTCGTTCTTAACGCCGGCGGCGGGGACAAGGCCTGCAGGAACACGATCGCAGCGCCTTTCTGACCGCACGTCAGGCAGCTTTTTGTTTATTGTTGCCTACTTCCATTCTTACCTCCCTTTTGGCTTCATTTGACGGTTCCAGGCTGGCCTTTCTTCTAGAGATGATGTCGATTGCGTACAATAAACCTGGCGTGCTTGGGACTATTGCATATGATTATGGCCTCTGCAGGCATGGGAGGGTGCTACTACGTCATGGACATGTTGGCAAGAGGCCAAAAGTGCGTACGCTCTGCACATCTTTTATCCCCTTATCTGTATTGGGTTTTTTTTTGGATATTTCGCCCTTGTTTTATTTTTATTTTTATATCTCTTTGGTGGAAGCAGGCCGGTGTGTGATTCCTATTATTTACTTTTTTCCGGACAAAGGGGTAAATGGCAGACTAAAAATACCTCTTTTCTCATTGTGGATGAATAGAAGGAGTGAGGGGTTGGATAACGCTGCTTTGGCTGGATCGTGTGGTATATTATATCTATCCTCGGTCGGTAGACAAAAGAGGAGTAAGACAAGACGCGAGGTTCGCTCTTCTCGTCTCAGCAATTGGTTCTCGACGTAACGTGAAGCGGACGAATGAGTGAATGTCTTTTGGGTGCAAGCGTAGATTACCATCAGTCCTGGGTGTAGGTGCAGGGATATGTGAGTGTAGGATTGGGGCATAATAAATAGGCTTAGGCCAAGAGCGAGGTTACAGCAGGCGCCTGTCGCCCCCAAAATGTTACTTCAACTAAGATCGAACGAGCATCACGTGTTGAAAGATCTACAGGCACAGTTCCGGATAAGATGATGTATGTTTATTACAATGGTATCTCAGCAGCGCCGACTCCTATCCGCTTCCCTTGGATGAAGTGTGAAAAGATATCCTCCCAATGTTTTAAGCCGCGCCTGAGTTTTGATTCGTGCACCAAACTGATTCGTCCGGAGTCTCACTTTTTTTCTTCTTCTGCAAAGTCTTGTTTTGTTTTTTTTTGGCTTCTTTTTTACCTTTGTTAAATTTTTGAAAACCTGTCCGTCCTATGCCTTATGGATCATGTGGTTATTGTGGAATGAGATGTCATTTCACCTTTGACTGATCAGGCAAAGAACTTCTTGTAGGCGGCCTTCTCCTTGGCAGCACGAGCGGCAGCCTTGGTCTTGACCGTGTGGAGCTCAGTGGCCACGACACCGTCCTCGGGGATGAGCTTGTGGGCCAGCTCGAGATCACGGAGAGCGGCCTCCTCGTCCTTGAGGCGGATATAAGCGAAACCACGGCGGTACAGGGCCTTGGCACGGTCAGAGTCCTTGATGCTCTTAACGTCGAGGGCCGCACCAGCGGAACGGGCGGCGTCCTCCCAAGACTCGAGCTTGAGGTTCATCAGTGAGGCGTTGTTGTTGAGGGAAAAGCGGAGAGCATCAAGCTCGGGCTTGATGTTCTCAGGCTGACCCTCCAGGTCAGGCTCTTCATTAAGGTATCGCAGACCCTTCTGGTACTTGTCAACGGCCAGGGTGAGGTTGCCAGCCTTGAAAGCCTTGTTGCCAAAATCCTTGCAGTCAGTGACAATCTTGAGGATGGCGGGGGCATCGAGGGTCTCCTGGCAATCCTCGGGGAAGTCCTCGTAGGGGTCGCCCAGGGAATCGGGCTGCTTGATATCGGCGGAGATGGCCTCATCGCCGGTAAGCTCGCCGCAGTTGGCGATGAGAGCCTCCTTGGAGGGGCGGTCGCCGGACTGTGTGTTGAGGTTCTCGATCTGACGGACAATGGACTTTCCATTGAGGACCTCTCCGAAGACGACGTGCTTGCCGTCGAGGTGAGGGGTAGGGACGGTTGTGATGAAGAATTGGGAGCCGTTGGTGTCTTTGGAAGAGGGTCAGCGAGCTAGCTTATACGGGAGCAGACAGTATTGAGGGGGCAATGGATTGCACGTACTGGGACCAGCATTGGCCATAGAAAGGAGGAAGGGTCGTTCGTGCTTCATGGGGAAAGCCTCATCCTCAAACTTGGCGCCATAGATGGACTCGCCACCAGTGCCATCGCCATTGGTGAAGTCACCACCTTGAATCATGAACTGCTTGATGACTCGGTGGAAGATGGAGCCCTTGTAGTGAAGGGGCTTGCCGGTCTTACCGACGCCCTTCTCACCAGTGCACAGAGCGCGGAAGTTCTCGGCCGTCTTGGGGACGAGGTCGGCATAGAGCTCCATGGTAACACGGCCGACGTGTTTGCCGCCGAGCGAAATGTCGAAGAAGACGCGGGGGCGCTTGGTGGACTCGGTCTCGGACGCCATTGTGAAGTGCGGGGGAGGGTAGGGGATTGAGGATGTAGTTCAAGGGTTTAGGAGAGTTATGGAAGAGAGAGTATGGGGCGGAAGAGGGGGAAGAAGAGGAGCAGGATTGGGAAGTAATAAGGCGAGAAAAGGGTCCAAGTTGGTGGTGGAGGTGGAGGTGGAGCTCGCAAGGTGGGGGAGGGTGATGCGATAGTCTCTTGAGACGAGGACGAGCTTCGTCTAGGCTGCGGGTTGTGCTTGTGCTTGTGTCTGTGCCTATGCCTGTGCCTGTGCCTGTGCCTCTGCCTCTGCCTGTGCCTGTGCCTGTGCCTGCGCCTGTTGTGCCTGGTGCCGAGGGATGAAGGGAGGAATCAAGGAAAGGGACGAAACTGAAATGGGCGCGCTTATCACTTTTAACTGATGCTGGACGGGAGCAGGTGGGGTGAAGGGATCGAGTGGGAAGATTGACGCTCACTTTGCGACGAGGCGATGAGATGAGATGGCATGGATTGTCACGGAAGCCCAAAGATGTCCAGAGAGCCGCGGCGTGATGCGGGGTACCTGACTGCTCTCTCCCAGCGGCGGCCACCACCAGCCCACTATGCGCTATGGGGGCCCGACCTACCGACCCGGCCGGGATCTTGGCGGCTTCGTGGTGGTGGGAGGTGGTAGGTGGCCGGTGCCTCAGTGGGGTCTGGTGGCAGCAGCCGCAGAAGCACGCACTCCGGGACGCAGCGCCAGTGGGCAGTCAGTGGGCAGTCAGTGGTTGTCGGGTGCCCCCCCCCCCCCCCCCCCCGCCACCACCCCCCCCCCCCCCACACACCGACAAAAACAAAAAAGAGAGAGAAAGGGGGAGAAAGGGGAGCAAGGGGGCCACACCGAGACGGGAAGAGGGAGAGCGAGAAAAGAGGAGGCAAGCAGACGGAACGCGCAGAGAAGCGGCCAGGCGCGAAGAGGAACACGAAGCACAGCGAGCAACGCGAGACAGCAC
>JAHVYB010000020.1:0-15768 GCA_020623695.1 Calonectria henricotiae
CACGCGTCACCCTGCGCCGGTGCTCGTCTCTGTCGCGTCGGCGTGGAGTGAGGATGGGAGCTGGCGGCAGCGGAACGGCGCTGCGCCACTCACAGCGGCGCCGGGTGCGGCCGGCGGCGTTGGCGTGTGGTGGTCGCGCCACGCTGTGTGTGTCGTGTGTGTGTGTGTGTGTGTGTTTTGGGGGCTCTGCTCTTTTTTTTTTATTTTTTTTTTTTTTTTTTTTCTTTTTTTTTTTTTTTTTTTTTTTTTTCAACCACGAGACCTACAATCGAGACAGCGAATCCCCCTGGCTAAGTCATAGTTCCCCGATTGGGGAATTCGCAGTACCTCCCCCTCCCCCTCCTCCTCTCCTCCTCCCCCCTCTCTCCCACCCCTCCTTCTTCCCCCGGGTTTCGCGGAGGGCATAAATTCCCATGCATATCGTGCGGCCAATAAATGCGGCCCGGCACCGCGCTTTGGGCTGCGGCGGCTTACACCAGCATTCAGAGGCCATCCACAGGCCCGATTGCGCGGCGAGCAACACGCACTCGCACATACTTGGGCAAAGAAGAGGGAGGAAGAAGAAAGAAGAAAAATACACGATAGGTGGGTTTGAGATGCGGATTGCCAAAAGCCTGGATTTATCATCACAACACCATCCAAGGGCAGCCTCAGACGGGACCCAACCAACCCCGTCTCGCCCTCTAAATTGTGAGTCGCCCAAGGCTCATGACGTGCACACCACCATGTTCATCACATAGGGATACCTACATCTAGCACCGTTGGGCATCACTGCGTCTCACCGAGTTTCTCTTTCCCCCATCCTCGCCAGCCCCGACCATAGAAAACGGCGACCCGGACTAAGACAAACCTAGAGGTGAGAGAGGAGAGCATGGACTCGATGCGAGGGCGCGGCCCTCCCATTCGAGGTGCGCTCGCCACGCAGCCCATAGGCCATGCGCATGAAGCTGCACCCCAGCCAGTCGTTTGCGAGCAGGGCGAGCCTCTGCTGCGTGACGAGAACGATGCATCTTGCAGCACCGAGTGAGCCCGGCTGCATCCATCTAAACCGAGTTGAGCCCGGGCTATCGTTTTGGCATTGATCCCGGCGCGGTAAAACCGCTGCACGGATACGGTCCAGAAGAGCACACGAAACGAGTCAGATCATGATGTCTTGGTTTTGTTTTTTCTTATTTTATGTCGCGAAACTAGAGTTTAGAATTTCCCATGATTCAACATGATAAGGGGGTATTTTCATAGATCCCAAAAAAAAAAACCAGTCACACACATCAAACCCCAACGAGCTTGTCCCAGGAAAAATAAATGCCGAGGGCCTGAGACATGCATGAAAAATAACAACAAGGCCTGAAAGCCTGACCTAGATTGAGTCTTGTGCCCCTCCCTGTCCATCATCGTAAGGGCAACAAGTACAAGGGAGATTCAACGCCGGATAACCAACAGTCCAAAACAAGAAAATAAAAAGCAAGTTAAAAGACAAAAATGGATAGCCCAAAAAAAAAGCAACAGACATTAAAACAGCCGTGAGGCCAATTCCATCTTGCTAGCCGCGAGGCCTATCAATCTTCAAATTTCCACGATCCAAGCGCCACCGTTAGAATTCGGGTCGTACTCTCTCAAGTAGCGAGAAAGAGACCAAAAACCCCCTTAAAGTCTTGAGTTTGTGCCTTATATGTGTGTGTGCGTGTGTGCATGTGTGCATGTGTGCATGTGTGCGTGTGCGTGTGCGTTGTGTCAGCGTGTGCATAGCGGTCCTGTGTAAACCCGCGCAGCAACATCGCCTTCTCATCCTATCTCTGTAGATTTTTGTTTTGTTTTGATTCCTCGGTAATAGGAAAGCTCCTTGATATTTTGTAACCAATCCATTCATATTTTGAAGTTTTGCTTCTTGGTTTCCCCCGATCTTGTTTTTCTGATCGAGCCCTGCTGTAATGGGAGTGAACAACGACGATTGTACCCGTCGGTGCTAGGGAAGGGGAAGTTGGGGGGGGGTTCATTGGTTCAGCGCCGCGATCGATGGGAACTGCTGTGTTGGCGATGGGAGTGACTGTGCCCATGACTGCGATGGGATGAGTGGTGCGACGAGGAGTGCCTATGGCTTCGGCTTGATCCGCTACTCTCGAGATCGCGCTCTAGGGACTCAACCCTTGACCTGTAGCCCTTGACAATCTCCTTGATGTGTGCAATGCGGTCAAAGTCAACTTCGAGCTCGTCTAGCTGCTGGAGGATTTCCGTGTAGCGGGCAATCTCGGCATCTGCGCCGGCAATGATGCCATCGGCCTCGTCGTACTGCAGCTGAGTGAACCGCTGAGCTTCGTAGCTGAGATGCTGGATCCTCTGCTCAATGCTCGCCATGAGGTGGTCAAAGTAGCGTCCCAGTGCATTCAGCGAGGAGCTGTCGAGGAGCAACAAGCCCTGGCTGCTCGCCCGGCTGGCAGCGCGCGAGCTGCTGGACCCCCCACCTCCTCCCAACGCCGCCTGGCCTTGACGGAGTAGCTGTACCTCCTCGGCGCTGAGCCCTAGCTGGGTGTCTGGAATAGCTTGAGTGGACATTGCGGGCTGTCGCGCAGGGGGGCGCTATGGCGCGGGGAGGCCAGAGGGGTCGCAAAGGCGGCGACTGAGGGCGAGGTCGGGAGGATCGCGGGGCGGCTCGGGGCGGCGGCGGTGGTCGTTATTGGCGACGATGGCAGGGTGCGAGTGTGGAGGGAGGTCGTGGAGAAATCCGGTGCGTGTAGAGGAGAGCAGCGGCTGCGAGGGACATGAGCCGCTGCAGAGGGAATAAGTCGACAGGTGCGTGTGTGATTGTGATCGCGGTCGGAGGTGGTGAATCGGCCACCGCAACGACAATGGTGGTGACAGTGATGTCAATGAGGCCGGCAAGAGTTCCAAACAAGATGTCGAAAATGTCGGAAACGACGGCAGCAACAACAACAATGGCAAGGGCCCTGGGATTGGCGAATGCTGTGCTGCGCAGAGCATCATGATATCGGGATGGTGGCAACCATGGGCATTGTCGATGTGGGGGAGCGAGACAACGGCTGAGATTTTGGTGACTTATTGGCTAAGTGGCTGAGCGGCACCGCGACCTTGTAAATAAAATAAAAACACACACACACACAATAAAAAAAGAAAAGAAGGGGAGAGAAAAAAGAAACAGGGGAAGAAGGGGCAATTTGATTATCTAGCTATCCTGTGTACTAGAATAATGGCAGAGGGAAGCTAGTGAAGCAAAGAGGAGGGGAGAAGAGAGAGGGTGGATGGAGAGACAGAGGTGTAGGTGGCGGCGGAAGTGGTAGAAGAGGACGTAATAGTCAGAGGAGAGGAGAGGGGATAAGAGAAGAGTAGCTTTGCTTCTGGGGAACAGATGGGCGGCCGTTGATTGGGGAATGGGACGGAGAGACGGAGAGGGGGTCGGTACTCGATACTAGGACGAGGTAGTAAGAGACGAGACAAAAGACGCCGGCACAGACAGCGCGTGCAAGTATACCGAGCGAGGGGCGCGCGGCGGTGCAGATTTCGGTGAGAAAGGCCAGGATGATGGGCTGGCTTGGGTTTTGGGGCTTGACTGGGTCGCCAGGGTAGGTCGGTTTTTTTTTTTTTTGGCGCTGGGAACCTGGGCCCCCGACTGGGGTTGAAGGGGTTGTGTGAGTGCGAGTGTGTGTGCGTGCGACTTTGAGTGAAGGCCCGGACTGGACTGGGGAATGGGGGACCGGGGGGTGGGCAAGAGTGTGTGTGGGAGTGTGTGGGATTGGCGATTGAACGATTAGAGTGATTGGGGATGGCGTCGGTTTTGGTTTGGGGCCGGCTCTGGGAGGGCGTGGGACGGGAAAGCGTGGGACAGTATCTCTGCAGGGCCGCCGGCGACGGTGAAAGGCGGACAGGATTTTGCGATACTCGACAATGGTGATTGGAGCTCGGCAAGAAGTCACTTGGACAAGGGCTCTGGGGAGGCTTGACGGGTGTGGAGGAGAGAAGAGATAGATGGCGGCGCCTTGGAGTAATGCACAAGCAGGGATGTTGTTGCTTTTTTTTCTTCTTCGCCTTCTGGGCTGCTGGGTCGTTGCTAAAAAATCACGGATGTCCAAGAAAAGCTGAATGTACCCAACAGCTAGCTCTTTAGCTCTCGCTTTCCTGTAGTGGTGGTGTTGGTGGTAGCAGTAGCAGTGGTAGCAGTGGTAGCGTCGACGGTCAAGCCCGACTTATGAAAATGACGACTGGCCAAGTCGGCGGTGCGGCGGCAGTTGGCTTTGGCGAGCGATTGATTGGCCGTTTAAGGTGCTCTCCACAGGTGCAGGTGGAGAGACAACGGGACGCTGTTGGTGCGAAAGTGGTGCCGGTACGATGCAATGCGACAAGTGAGATGTTAGATAATGTTGCACAAGGCCCCATGCGAAGTGCAAATGCGCAACACCCCCCAAAACGAAAGCTCGTGGTTGGCACGTGTAAAGCCGCAGCAATGGGCAACGAGCCGCGGGTTTCCTCTCCTTCTTATCCGCAGACGGAGAATGACGGCGATTGCCAAAAGCAACCCCCCCAAAAAGGACCGAAATTTTTTATCCAGGGTTACCGACAGAAGGGAACCGGCGATAGAGCGAGGTCGCCGCTTGGTGCTCCTGGCTTCAGTAGTATCGCGACTAGTTCCACTGTCGATCGGCTCTGACCCCCGAAAGAAATCGTGACGATCTCCAAGGGTTTGGTCGACACCGCTGTCACGGTACAAGGAAAAGCAAAAAATATGTAGGCTAAAGACGATGGGGGCGCCTGTCTCTTTTTTTTTCTTTCCCTTCTCTTTCTCTTTCGTAATTGGAAATATTCGGCCTAACCGGGGCCTAATTGATCAGTCTGGTCCGGGAGGCCCTGTTGCGCGAGCGTGTGTGTGTGTGTGTGCGTTGCTTTTGCTGTGGTAAATCCGTCGGTGAAAGACATCCAAGGATGGTGAGACGGGCCGGATGACGATAACAAAGTGCATCTATGAACTAAGCCAAAGACGAAGAAGAAGAAAAGGAAGGAAGGGAGAAAATGAAACGAAAAAAGAAGAAAAAGAAGAGAGAATATACGTAATAACAGCCCAGTCTCGAGTGAAATCGAGAGGGCGACAACCGAAATGAATACTCGGGCAGGATGGGTGTGGATGGATGGAACAAATAGTCTTGGTGGCCGGAGTCATGCACGGGGATGTACGGGTGATGAGACGATGAGCCAGGGAAATCGGAACGAGGCCAAAACACTGTCCATCCGTGGTCCTTGGATTCCGACGCGAAAAGCACACCAGAAACCACGCTCCGAAAGAGGGTCAGGAGACGGTCATGATACAAGAGGGCAGGCGGCCTACCATCTCCCATTCCGGGCGTCGCAACGAGGGCATACCCCTCCTTCTCCTCCTGCTCCTGGCATTTAACCACTATATGCTTTCCTCCAAACCCGCAGGGATCAGCATTCTAATATGAAGAATCAAAAAGAAACGAAGGGTAAGGGAAAGAATCAAAAATCCAGCGGCAACTATCCCCGCAGCTCCATCAGTTCCGTCCGGTCGTATGTTGTCTAAGCTCCAAGCCGATGCCCACAGCCCGGAATCCCGGATCATGGGCCCCGTCGCTCACCACCCACCTCGGCCGGCCGCCCTGTTTCCTATTGCCTCTTTTAAGTATGGGGGGTTTTTTTTCTTCTTCTTCTTTTTTCGCTTCATTTATTACCCTTCCACTTGTGAGCCGGCTCAATTGCCAGGGCGGTCATGGGATTCACTTGAGGGCTGGTATGGTCCCCAACTGGCAACACCTGGTTTCTGGGAACAAGGATCAGGTCCTGAAGTTAAAGCTTGGGATAGTGAAACAAAACCCGCCCAGTACTTTGGATGAAGGAAGAGCCAGTAAAAAAAAAAAGTCAACGTCAGTCCAACATCTGATTATTGCAGGCTGCAGGTCGAAATGTTCGGCTTCGGGAATTGCAACATGGAGCCACAACTAAGCATAGAGCCACAGCGAGCCACACGAGGCGATGGCCCCCTCCACCCCAACTCCCCATGGAAAAAAGCCTCCCCAACAAGGATCGGATCCCGTTTCTGTCTTTGTGCATTTCCTTCTCCGTCTCGGTGTCGTCTCGGCTGACCATGACGGAACCGTGCCACCATCGGCGGAAGGAGGGAGCAGCCCACGTCTTGAGACTTGGGACAAGCTTGCAAGGAAGGGTCCGGGTTGGTTGGATAGGCCGCGATAATGTGTTCCCAAGGACTGCTTTTCGCAGCCTAATTCGCCAAACCCGCGCAGACCACACTATCGACTGTGCTCAGCCGAGCTTCAGAATTGACCAGGCGGGAAAGCGAGATTCGAGAAGCTAGGGGACCTGAGCCCGACGAGGGGTGGGTTCCCTGGGCCTCCGGGTCAGCCACGCACGGGGAATAGCCATGAGGAGCCCCGAGAGCGAGATACGACCCGACAGGACGGACACACCAGAATGACTTGACGAGAAGGACGGGTGCCGTATACCCCATCAAAAGAGGGACCCAGAAACTCGTCATGTCAGGTCACGTCACCATTCCGTCGCGCCTGTGTGCCGCCGAGAGAAAGAAAAAGAAAACAGCATGAGGGGTGTCCTTTTTTTGTTTTGTTTTTTTGTTTTTCCCGCCATCCTTCGTTTACTAACCCACCTTCAATCCCACCTTGCCCTTACACCTGCTTATGTAGCGTCTCGTTCGGAAGCGCCTAGAGTAACAGTACTGAAGTACTGAACTGAGATTAACTAAGGTATCCGTTGAGAAGCGAGGAAGGATACGCGCGACGAGAGCGGAATGGCGCGGGGTGGATACGGGTACGATGAAAGCTACCTACCCGCAGGTGGTAAGGAGGTCATCAAGATAACCAACAGGGAGAAGATTAAAAATTAAAATAAAAACCCCCAAGAAACAAGAAAAAGGCCTCACAATCCCGGCAGCATCCATCTCGGTCAACGAGGAGAAGCTTGGCCAAACCGAGAATGCAACTCATGACACGGGTACCTAGCTTGGCCGAGGCATTGCGACAAGGAAGAAGAAAAAAAGCAGAGCCTCGTTCCTAGCCACCACCACAACCTCTCTACTGTTAGAGAACGACACACATACACAGGTCCTATTCGCACACACCACCAACACCGTCAGGCAGCCCTACCACAAGCAAGGTTGTTGATTCAACTGCCCAACTGGGTAGGTGCGAGCTAATGTAATGCGCACGTGTGCACCCATCCCAAACACCGCAATCTCTACCCACTCACCCGTAGTCTGGGTCCGGCCAGTAGCCATCGCTACTTCGCGTCACCACGGGTCACCACGAAGACTCCCGTCTAGATACTCAATGTTGCCGGGCAATCCTTGCTTTTGGCAGCAACAGCAACATCAGTATCAGTCGTCATTCCAGGTGCCCCCCTAACTCTCTCCGTGCCCGATCTTGATACCCGCCGGCCCACCATCACATCGTCAGTTCACCCTGAGCGCAATGCAAGCTTTCGGCGGCGCTTGATTCCCTGCCAGCCGCCGACCCATCAGAGAGGGTCTAGACTCGGGCCCGAGACCATTCCCGTCACATTGTCTCAGAGATCCGGCTTGAGGGGCCCAAAATCCGACCGGCCTTGCCCTTTGAGAGACGGCAATCGCCGATGGTCTTGGTATGGGGCAATGCTCCGTAGATGAGAGAGAGAGAGAGAGAGAGAGAGGAAATGTATGGGTATAGGTCTCAGAGTTTGTGTGCGATGCAATGTGCTGCGAGGCGCCCCGAATTGCGGCGCGCGCCAGATGAAACATGATCACCCTCCCCCCCGCAGCGCAATCATAGGTCAGACCATTGAATCAAGGCGGCAAAAATAGACATTTGTCAAGCGGAAACGAATTAAACAAGAGAAAATGAAATGGAGACATCAGAAGGGTCGGAGCAGCAACGGGAGGCCAACCAGCTGCGTCGGGGCCACCCACACTCGCGCGCATCGTGGCTCACTCGCATAGATCCAAGACAACTAACTCATTTGCTCCTAGGTTCGTCCCATTACCCGCCGACGTTCGTCAACCTCGTTTTCCACTGCATCCTGCATTATGCAGCTCGCCGCCCGACCTGCAGCAACCCTTGAGCCTCATGACGACAGCGATGCCTGCCAGCAACATGGCTGCTTGTTTAATTGCCATCAGCGTGCTTCTCGTGGGTTTTTCTTGCTTGCTGGCCCGCTATGGCCCTGTCTTTCAGCCTCACTCTCGCCCTGGGCGGTGCCTAACCCGCCGCGCCCATCCCTCATCGCCCATCGCCGCCTTTCATTCTCATGGCCCCAAACTTTGGCGGTCCCAGATGCGTCTCCCCCGGTAATGTACACACCTTCACAGGCCTCCGAGGTTGCATCACCCGTCGGACGGCACGAGGACAGGACAGATGCCCACACAAGGTTGCCGCTGCAAGCAATCCTTTTCCTCCCTCGGCACAGTATTCCCCACGAGCAAACCCCCTGTTCCGGGGAGTCTGGCGGCTTGCACACCCCTCGGATACCCTCGTTGATCCTTGCAGAGCAACGACGGCTTTCCCGCGGTGCTCGCCTGGCCGTGTATCACGCTGACCATCAGCTTGGTCGACCCGTACGTCCGATGTTGCACCATCGAGTCTTGACTTTGTGCGCCGGCTCCTCTGCTTGTAGATGACGAAACCCCCATTGTTGCGTCCACCTTCCCACGGCTGAGGCGCCGCCTTTCATGTGCCAACTTTTTCGATATTTAGCCACGGCCGGATCGTATGCGGACTTTCCGCTACCCGCTGCATATTTAGCCGTGCCAAACCTGGTTGTGACTGGGCCGAATACCCGCCGTTGTGCCCAACCATTACAGCGGGTGTGGCGGACGATGTGCACAGGCTATTGATATGCCGATCATTGGTGTGTCCGTGGCATTGGAGTAGAAAATTCCGTGAATCCCGTAGCATGTGGTGTACGCAAGACACATTCCCAACTATTTGGAACCAGGTCAAAGCAAGGGTAAATATCTTCGTCAATATCTTCGACCTCAAGACGCCCAACTGTGCAACGCCGCCAAAGTTTGATAACTGTAAGCTCGCGGGTGATTATCAAGGAAGCTCGATCCGGCCCCCGATGGCAATACCCTTACACATAACCGGCCTCCGCATGACCTCATACTTTCGCCATTATATCCAACATCCGGCCACTTCTTCCGCAACGGCATCAAGGCTATGCCGCTCCTTCTTTGGGGACAATTTCGTCATGAGGGTGCAATTTCCGGTCGCTTTCAGGCAATATTTACCACAAGGAGCATGTCCCGTCAACTACAACGTCATGGTTGCCGTCGCAGCATATGGCCATGGATCGCAGATGGTGGGGGAGATGGTTGTGTGACATTCTTTGGGTGTGCAAGGGCAACACGTGAAGTTGACGTGCTTGCAAACGAACCAAACAAAATCTCGGTTGCATAAAGCCAGGGGGGCATCATTCACTTCAAACCGCTCGTCTACTCCAACATGCTACCCGGAACATGGGCTGGGTAAATGAACCAACACCGTTTTTCCTTGACATGGAGTTACACATGTGGCCATGAGAAAGAGGCTTGTCCTAAAGGTATTCCAAATCACTGGCATGGAGTTTTCAAATTGCCAACCCATGAAATGAAGGCAAGTGATGTCCTCAGCCCTCCTGGGTGATTAATTTGATAAGCAAACATGGGCTATTCAATATGCACATGTCTACAATAGCAATGAAAGAGAAAGCATTATCACTACAGGTTAGATGCGTGAGTACTAGGAAACACGGCACACTAGAACTGTAACACGGAGTGAGGTCCTTTAATTCGGGTTCAAAGACCAATTACTGCCGAGGTTAAAAACCGAGGATTGAAAACAATTTCTGCATTCATTGAGCCCATACTATCAGGGTAAAGTATTTTGCAAGTCCTTACAGCGCCAAGCTTATAACTGACAAGCCTCAGTGTTACAAGCATACGCATCAATGGGGGATCCTGCGGGTGATTCAACTCAAGTAAATGATTTGAATGAATACTGCACTGCACAATACATTAGCAAAATGGTTTCATTATTCATTAATTGTTTTTGTTTTACCGCCCCCCCCTCCCCTCGTTTCTTGGCTCAGGGATTGAAGAAAGATTGAAGTTGTCTGCTACGTATTTCTTGACTTGGGTGGTCGACTAGAAATGCAGACATTTACAATACACTATACATTGTAAACATCTGTGCCTCCATATCCAAGTACACACAATGATAGCCGCAACACAACTAAGGGGGGTCGCCAACTCTCCCGCCATGATCATCGTTGCTAAATTTAGGACGCCAGAGCTCGGTAGTTCACTAGCAACACATGATACAGCGGCCCTGCACTACGTGGAAGGCTGCCACAATGATTCTAGATTGCCCTTCGTCAACAGTAGACAAGCTGGCCCATGCAAAGGCGGACTAATACAATGTCCATCTTAGTCCACAGCTAAGCTGCAAGCTCATGGGCGACGTAGAGGCCGAAATGTCCTGAATCCTAAGCGCGTCCGTCCACACCTTAAAGCTTAAATCCTGTTGGTGATATGACGTCGGTGGTGCTGATTTCGTCTAGTCTCCTCCAACAAGACACCCAGGCCCCCAAAACCCACGAGCCCCAAGCGGCAGCAATTGACAATAGAATGCATTCATATTAAAGGACTCGAGATCAAACGGGATGCAAAAGGCAGTAGAGGATGCTTCTGTTTAAACTCGTTCCATTCGGACAAGGCGTCGATCACCGCGATGGAACGACCCACAGACTCCACCGGCCTCCCGACTGCGGGTTAATCTCCACGCTGATCGTGCATCTCACATAATTTCAGAGCGTCAAAGAGTTACTGCTGCCAACTGCTGCGTATTGTATTGGTATTATGGCTCTTGGAAATGTATGTAATCCCCATCATCCAGGACCCAGAAGACCAGGCACCAACCCAGCATCCCGATCCAGATTCAACAGCCCAACACAGCCTTCTACTTCCATCAACAATATTTTCCTCTTCTACTTTTTTTATTTGGTTAAAATACAAACAGGAGGCTTGACTAGGCATTTTCAGGAGCAGATACAATTGGTGTTTAAACAACTCTTGTTGTTGGTCTCTTCTCATATTCTACATTCTACAAGTCCCGGACTATTCCATCCTACAAGATGCAGTTCTCTACCCTCAAGGCCCTTTCGGCCATCTTCTTATTCTCATCCATGGCGTGAGTCTGCACATGTCCTCTCCATCGGCTCTCGCATCTAACACCTCGACAGTACTGCCCAGTCTCGCAACGGCTGCATGTGCCTCAACGGAGATGCTTATGACCCCGAAATGACCCAAGCCGCCTGTGACCTTTACAGCAAAAACGGGGTATGTCACTAGTTTAATCCACGACATTTCCAGGCCACATACTAACTGAGTCAGCGGGGGAGCCGCGCCTCGTATGACTACCGATCTGAACAAGTAAGTTGCTATTGCCGATTACATAGGGGGGGGTGTTGGCTAACAGTCATTATAGTGCGTCAGCCGTGACACACGCGGCTATATTTCGGATAGAAAGTGGCACGACGCTTGCGTAGCAGTTGCAGAAAGGGGATGGCCATGCCGGGATAGCACTGGGGGGTGTTACTCTGACCCCCGCGCTGCCAACATATGGTGCCAGAATTAAGGAGTTGCATCATATTATGTATTGTATCATCACTGCCACTTGGCAGATTAAATCTCATGTATCTTAGAAAATAGAAGAGCTTGTTTTGCAAACGGTTTAGACTCGGGCTGACAGGGCTCTACACTAAATTTTACTCCACGAAATCAAATACTTTGAGGATCAATTCAGACCAAGCGTCTCCAAACCCCGCTATACAAACAAATTCCTGTGTCGTTTATGTCTAGGCAAAACCGAGCAGTGAGTTTAACACGGAATCCCTAGAAGAACCTCAGTCGCGAAGGTAACAAGCAACTACAATTAAGTTTAAACACTTGGCCTGGTCTTTATTATTTCCCTTACATACACAAACAATCAGCTTCAGGCTTGTGTGTTTTACATAACGCCATCAAAGGTTATTCTATCGAGGGCAATTGGTTGCATAGTGCAGGGTCACATTATTGATTCAACTGGTTGTGTTCAAGATGACTGTATTATCCAACTGTTCGTTCCTGTGTCATTTCTTGTTTCAACCCCATATGTCATTCTTTCTATAAAATAAACCCATCCCGGTATGTGCCGGAAAACGATTCTGAATTTATTCATACTAGTCAACTTCGAGTATGAGCACTACCAACAACCTCAGTGAACGTTTCCAACTTCATGGGGAATTGAGATATAGAGTCCAAATAAGAAGTCCCTAGCTTTTAGATGAGGATCAGACAGCAGTTCAGAATGGACGACCAATCTTTACTTGATAATTGCCAGGCACAGACAACATTGTAGTTGTTGATTCATATTCTCACGCTGCCAAACCTTCGCGTGCAGTTTATCCTTCTGCACCACCCGGGACCATTCTCTACTTTTCACACTCTTCACGGGGGCTCAGCAGTTCAATTTGGCAAAATATTTCTTAATTAGGGTTGCCCTTTTCAATACATAAACTTGCAGCCCAGTCCACCAGTTCACTGCATTTGCGTACTGTGCGTTGAGTCGTCACAGATGACCCTATTTCTCGCGTGTCTGCATCGGAGTGAAAAAGAAATCGCCAACAAAAGGATTGGGCCTTTTGTCAAGCCTTTGCACTGCGTGATCTGGGAATCGAACCCAGGGCTCCCCGACGTTGCTCGGATGGCAACGGAGAATTTTACCACTAAACCAATCACGCTGGTGTGTTGGAATTGTGTGAAGCAGAATGAGTACAAGTTTCTAGGTCGTGACAACAGAAGTTGGTAAAAGGCAGAAAAAGAGGTCAAATCAAGCGCAAATCGAAAGATTGAGATAAAACAAGCACGGGAGTGCTCTCATGCCTTGGACTCTTTACCTTGCACAAGTTTGCGGGTTGAATCGTTTGTCAATTACGAGAGCCGCAGTTGAACTCGGAATTTTCGGACGTCGAGTTGTCATTAACTACGAAATCTAGATGGTGTTGGTCAAGTAAAGGCTTGAAATATTTATCAGAGTCTCAAACTACTGTGCAGGTTTTGCTATTGACGATTATAACTTTCGTGGTGAGCAAGAGTGCAGTGTCAAATGGCCACTCATAGCAAGATCGATATAATTCTATCATCTAGAAATGAACATACATTCACAATTCCAATATTTAATATCTCATATATTTGTGAGTAGAAAACCAAGCGTAAGCCCAGCCAGTTAACAATACTCGTAACACCTCGACAATACGGCCGCTTCGGATACAACAAGTGGAATCAATAATGCGATCCCGTATCATACAACAATTCTTCTGTCCGACAGAACCACCGTAGGACGTATTATATATATCTAAGATGATTGTTCTTTTAGTCAGGGGGAATAAGAAAGGGCAGCCAGCGTTGTTTAAATACTAATTGTATATGTCTGCTGGCCATCCCTGTGGCCCAGGTGTGCTCCTGACGATGCCTGTTTGAGCTCGCTGCTATTATTCTGAACTATTAAGTTTTATTTTTATCTAGATCTTGGCAATAGTAAATGAAAATGCAAAAACATTCATTCGATAATGGATACGGCAATACCTCATGCTGTAGAATACAATCTTTAGACAGTGAAACGAATGGAATCTGCCTGGACACGTTTAGGAAAATAATTAAACGATAGAAGAAGGTCTTTTTAGCTATAAACCGATATACATCCTCGGAGGGATTTGTATATTCGCCGTGAGTTTGTAGTTGGTACAATGAGTTGAGCTGCGGCAACATTAACCAAGCTTGCTTTGACGATTCCGCTTCTATGTTGTATTAGAAGGGTATTTTAGCTGCAAATTTAACCAAATCGTCCCATTCTTTATATAGGCCAATATTTGAGGTATCATTTCCCGAGTTCGGAGTTCGCCATCACCGGAAGGTACGATATTTTTGTGCTTGAGAGACATTTCCGGCTTGGAACTGTACACAAAATTCACGCGCTTGTCAGGTTTTATTTCATTTAATGTATATTGTACCGGGATTGTATCGTTAAGCAATATAGTTTTGATTTGTGACATTAGATGTGAGGTTTGAATCTCCCAGTATAGACCTGTGATTAGCTTATGGCCCAGTTCAGATCACCAAATATGTATTGTCAGGTTTCCCATCATGTTGACTGAGCTACCCTATAGCAAGAGAACAACATCTCAGTGACAAAGATTGTAATAACACCAATGAGTCAGGACATAGTGTATTAAAAATGCTGGACATTATTAAATATTCTATAGCATTCTGTTTTGAGTGCTAATTCTAGGGTATTTGAAATATTTATGGGTTTTACCCAACTGGTGTTGATTTTTCCATTGAGAGCCCCAGCTTCAACATCTACGTCTTCAGAGTTCGCATGGCATTTCATTCAGATCAGCTAAGAACAAAGGAACGACTCGAGCTTCCCCTCAACGGGCTGTCTTCATGCTGTACGGCGTAGAAAATATGCCCTATGCCTTCTGCCCCCTGCATAACTGCCTGTCTCACTGCCGTCGGCAAAACACCTTGGTAACGTGCCGCTGAGAGTCTCAACTAATCATATCATAACTATGTCATCACTCGGGGAAGACAAGTCTAACGAACAAGAACCTCGCTCTCACGTTTCACTCCCTTCTTGTTTCAGCAGGTCGACTTTGATGCACGTGGTGGGTGCATCCTCCTACCTTCCTGTTCGATTCAATACACCTACACCTTTCAGAGCCACCTGAAGCCTCGCCACCAACAACGGCACGCGTGTCGGACAAACTGAGCCGGAGGGTTGCAGTTTACAGGGTAGAAGCCAATGACGCACCCATCTGATCACGAAGATCTCAGGTTGCGGTTAGCGATCGAAACTTAAAACCCTGGGGGGTTCTGCCGCACCATGTGTATGAGATGCAGCTGTGTTACCCACGATGCATGGTGATTAGTTTTCACCACGCTGCCTACGTTTCCGGATGGCGGATTCTCCGGAGAGCCATGTGCCCGCGGGGGGGTGGACAAGGACGCCCTCGACCTCAAATCTTTGAGTTCGTACCGCCTCTGGGCCCTTGAAAGGTAGCGCTGGCGGTGGAGTTTGAGTTGGGAAACGGGGTCATCATGTGCGAGTTGAGCGTCAGATTGAGGTTGAACGTCTTGAGTGTTTGAGTGAAACAGATGCAACTCGACAAATGGGGGATCTTGGTAATCATGACCAAACTGGGGCACCGCACGCTGTTGCCAGAGCACCAACAGGCGTTGGTTGTGATCAGGTGTGTATTCGTATCTGCGCCAGTTACTGGCGAGAAGTTATTCGTAACTGCGACAAGCCCAGTATCCTGGGACGGCGAGACCGGAAGACAAGCCCGTCAAGGCAGGTAGCTCACCACGAACTTCGCCTTAATTGATCAGCTGCATCGAGCCGCGGGCTAACCCTTCTCCTGGAATTTGATTGATACCGGCCTCGCGGCACTCCCTTTACCGCAATCTCTCGAGACCCTGCATCGACCATCTGGGGCACACATCCTAATCTCATCAACCCTCCAGGGACTTGGGTGGCGGGGGGGGGGGGGGGGGGGCTGCACTCTGCCTAACCCAAGTGAAGGGACGTTTTTTTTTTCGCGGGGCGGTGTGGCACCAGGGCAAAGAAAAAAACATAACAAGGTGGGGTTTCACAAGGAAGGGGGTGGGGCACACCCGAGTAATACCCCGAACCGGAAACAACGAGGGGCTATAGGAATGGGGGA